>VDFB02254383.1:0-23881 GCA_007258455.2 Sequoia sempervirens
ACCTTTCCCCCCCCTCCACATAAATAAAACTAAATTTTCATTGAACTGGTGAATTTCGATTTCGATTTTATAAACACGCGAATTTCGTTTTCGCGAACGAAAATTAAAATTTCGTTTCATATCAAAAAAAAATAAAAAATAAAAATAAAAATAAAAGGCATACGGCCGACGCATATGCACCATTTAAATCTAACACAATACAACCAAAATAAATAAATAAATAAATATATATATATATATTTGTTTATTTATTTATTTAAATAAACAGAGTAAAAGTACAGAGGTAAATTTAAATCAGAGAATAAAAGAACAACATAGAGCAATGAATATTTTACACATACACATATATTTACAAACTCTCAAATGTATAGGGAAATCATTTTTCTCTAAATGCTATTATTGATAAATTGTATGTTTCAGAAGATCGGGGTTTTTGTTTTGACAAAATTTGGTACAGTAATAATAACTATATTTTTCTTTATTTCAAGTCTAATAACTTGCACTAATTTTCAGTTCAACCAGTAGTTTTCTACATTCATAAAAGTCATTTTTAATAAAATTTATTTTTCTTTTTCTAAAGCAGACAGATAAAAGAGAAGGTACGAGAAGGAGACTTCGAGTGGAACCTGGTGTCCAAAGCTTGTTTGAAAATCTGAAGATGCCTGCTTGACTCTGATGCCCTCGAACTCGATTCCACTTCTTAATCCAGAAAGAACTCCCCAAGACAACACCCGTAACAGATTGAAGACAAATTTCCTTCCTAGAACTCTCCTCCAATAACAACAAGGAATTCAAAACTAATCTCTTCAGAATCAAAAGTACATAGAAAATGTCTTGAGCAACTCCTTCTCTCTCTGATCTTCTGTGTGTGTAAGACTTCCCAAAAATTCATGATTAAATAAAAATATATTGCCCATCTCCACAAAAACTCTCAAAAATCAAAATTAAAAGAAAATCAATTCTTTAAAACTAGCTTTTTCCCAGATCTCCCTTCCTATTGGCTTACACAATCTTTTTATTCTTTTTATTTGTTTTATTGCTTTTATTTCTATTTTTGCAACTTTTCTTGCACATCACATTACTTATTTAATTTAAATAAATTATTCTCATAATTATCCACCACCAAATAAATGATTAAAATAATCAAGTCACATTTAATATTTAATTATTATTTAATTGAAATATATGACTTTCAAAAATAATTAAATCATCTAAATATATAAAAAGAATTTAAATCTAACATTAAAACAACTATTACTTCCATCATTAAAATCAATACACCACAACATATAAAGTACCAACATTAATCAAAAGACGACAAAATACAAAACACAAACCACAAATGACGACAATTGCAAAAATGAACAATACAATCAAACAAGATGATCTGACATCATGGGACGGGAGGACTTCATCGTCACCTCTATTTCAACATTTAACCGCTATTATTTGTGTTTACCCTCGTCCGCAAGGTGTGGAATCGAGACTTGTACCTGCAATACCGCACAGATGAAGTTAAACATGTGCATACATATATATATATGAAAATCAAGCATTAATTCAACATTGCATTGTGAGAAGAATCGCAACATAACACGGCACTCACGAGCGATGCTATATTGTCCTTCATCACACCTATTCTAACAATTATAATATAACCAATAAATCAACATTTCTAACTAACAATCATCTCATAACATATTAAATTAAATCACTGCATCATATCATAATTATGAAAATCAACTAATATAACCAACCATAATGTCATAAAATAACAGCATCATTTGACGTCTAGCTACCCAAATCAAACAATAACAGTATCATCACAATCACAAGTAGCAAACAACGCATAGAAAAATAATAATAAATCCAAACAGAAAGAGGAGGGGTACTACGTTGTAAGGATTATTGTAATATTTCTCCACATCATATCCGTAATACTCCAAATATTCTTCCATCAATACTTTCCAAATTCCATAATTAGTTCCATCAAACCTCGAATAATCATAAACCATTTTTCTAGCCATCTTGAACCTTCCTCAAGAAGTTAAGCTCTTCACCAAGGAACCAAGCTCTGATACCAATTGTTGAATAGGACAAATGAGAAGGGGATTGAATTAGTTTTCATAGAATTAAACCTTAATTCAATCACCAGAACTAATTCTTAATACTACTTAAATGATTAATCATCAAATACCAATGTAGAAGCTTAAATCCAAAATAGTAACACAATAACACCATATTTACATGGAAAACCCAATAAGGGAAAAACAATGGTGAGGATTAAATCACAGTATAGAGAATATCAAAACCAATTACAAAAGGGTCACTTATTGGAATAAGGCTCACTACCTAAAATAAGGACTCACTGTCTGAAACAAGGAATCACTATCCAACAAGGCTAACAACCCGGAGGGCTCACTGCCATAGAGATACAAAGAAGAAAAAGAATACTTGTTACAAAGAGGCTACAATCCCAATGCAACAAAGGATTCCACCATAATTACTTTCACATTTGCATGAATAATAGAGTTCACCTTCTGCTTACTACATCCAGAAACTCGGCATTAAGCTTTGCACTTATCTGCCACACTCTCAACATACACACTCACTAAATAGAATCAATGTCACATAAAAATTCACTTCCTCTTTCCTCTTATTTCTCTTCTTCTTCTCTCTTGTATCATATTTCATCATTAACTCATCTTGCATTTATACCATCTTCAACTTTGAAACATATCCAAAGTCGGCCATCCAAATTCAAATTCAAATTAGTTTAGTACCAAAACATCCCAAGGTGGAATTAGAATGAGGGAGACCCAAACACACACTTCAAGGGACCCAAAAAGATCCAACACACTTCTTCATCCTCAAAAGTAGTATTTCACACAAGGTCAGCCAAACTAGTGTAAAACACATAGAACCATTAAGCATGAATCTTCTAAATTCCAAAACTATCTTCAATGGAATCAGGGAAACAAAAATCTAGAACCACAAGTCATAAGACTTCATCAAAGAGAAATCCAGACCAACAACATTTATCCCAGACCTCAACCAGAAACATAGAAAACCATAATTCACAACTAGTGAACACAACTTGCACTGTACAACGAATCAGCAACCAAGAATCTGGATATAACATCTATTAACAACCATGAAAAAAATATTTGAGCCACACAACCATAGGAGAAAATCTAGACCAAAACCTAAAGCAACCATTGAACACCCGCAACATATCTTTATCACAATTTTCTCAATATCCTCGACATATACAACCAACATCAA
The DNA here is from genome assembly GCA_007258455.2 of Sequoia sempervirens. Classification (NCBI taxonomy): domain Eukaryota; kingdom Viridiplantae; phylum Streptophyta; class Pinopsida; order Cupressales; family Cupressaceae; genus Sequoia; species Sequoia sempervirens. The sequence goes on from VDFB02254383.1 coordinate 3,286, forward strand.
CTAGTAGATAACTAGTCAAATGATTGACATCAATGACAACACCTTCAATATTTGCACAATACTTTCTTTCTTTTCATTCTTGCAACAAATCCCTCCCTAGTATTTTACATATTCTAGGATTCGGTTGAAGCTTTCTTTTATTTTTAAAGTTGAATGACTCAAAAATGTATGTAATTTTTAATAAGTATATTGGTGAGAGGAAGCTTGGTGGTAATTGTTGTTGTAAATAGTATCATTGCATATCTAGTTGGGATATCACCTTTCTAGGATTGACCTATCCATACTTAGATTAATTTTACTTATGCTATTTAATAATTTTATCTCACTTCATATGGTTGAGACATGTGTCCTCACTTATTAAGACACCTATTGCATGCATACTTTCCACTTGCTCCCACACTTGTCAAGTGAGCTCACAAGTGTTACAGATTTAGAGGTGTAGTTTAAAAAAATGTACTCCTTTATATTTTCACACTATGTTCTGGTCCCTTAATAAATTATACTTAATTAAGCCTCTAATTGTCCCAATTACGCATCTACAAGCCTAATTAATTACAATTTTTGAAAGGGGAATCATGATTTAATTAATGCAATTATCATTTTTAACACTCGAAAATGAATATGTCCCAACAATTTCGGTAAGGACCCATTCACCCTTGGGTGAATGGGTCCCCTTTAGTTGCTTAATTCAAATTTTCAATACGTTTTTGGTAGACGTTTTATGATCCCAAATTCAAATTCAAATGTCATCTTGTAATGTTTAATTTTTGGGAAATTAGAAAATTACCTATAAAAGAAAGGTCTTTTTATCAATTCAAATCCTATATTTTCAAGAGAGCATTAATCCAAATTTTACAAGAGAAAAGATTATTGTCAAACATGTTCAAGAGTGGATTTCTCAGTCATTTTTTGTTGCATTCAAGATCTCAAGCATCATGTCAAAGTTATGTGCCTTCATGCGTGTTTTTGGAGCTAACATTGTGATGTAGGTTTCAAGCATTCAAGTCAAGATTCAAGAATCAAGATCACATCATCAATCAAGAAATTTCATGAAAGATCAAGACCTTGGAGAGATGTACTAATTTTCAATCCTTCAAGGATTTCAAATCAAGGGTTTGGTGAGTTGCAACATAGCAATTGTTCATTCATCATTCCTTTTATGTTTCATTGTTTCACTTCAAGGTTTAATTACCAAGATAGGGTTTGACCAAGGAAAACCCCCATTCACCAAAAACAAAAAATAATCCCTCTTGTGTTTTTTTTAGATCTTAGGTTGAAGGATTGATGATCTATACCAAAAGTGAAAAATTGCAAATGTTGCAAATTTTTCAACATTGTCATCAAGCAATGAAAACTCATTTTCATAATTTAATTCTAAATTTTTGACTATGAAACCTGAAGAAATCGAGAGTGCAGACCTAGGAGAAGAGGAATGTAAAAGCAAATTTTCAACCCCTATAGCAAGACCCATTCACCCTTGGGAGAATGAGTCCTAGGAGGACACTCAGCACAACCTTATTTGTGATAGGTGCATAAAATTCATCCTTCTTAGATCAACTAATAATTTCTAGATTCTATCATATTAAGGTTTAATTTAGAGGTTTCGTGTGTTATATTGCATAATTACATTCATTTGGTAATTTTCATTCATCTCCCAAAAGTGCATTTCAGGCTAATTTACCCCATCCTTAGTCATAAGGAAAATAGCAAGATCTCCATCAAGGTTGACTCACCTAAGGTTTGAAAGTCAATCTTGCCCTACAGGGTTTCCTTTTCCTAATGAAATAAGGAAGGAAAGTGTAGGTGCATTTCCCCCATTCAAAATCCATCACAACCGCATTTTCCCCCATTTCATTTTGGTGAACTCGACATTCGTGCACTTAAAAAAATATAAATTTGGAGTCCATTCAAACCCTAGATCTAGGATGCATTAGTTTGTATTTCATTTAGGTTTGTTAACATTGCATTATTTTGCATCTAATTTATGGTTTTAGGTTTACATTTTACATCCTTTAAAATCTAAAAAATTCAAAAATTTGCATGCATATTAAATTAATTTTGCATAGTACTTGCATATTAGTGTATTTTCTATCATTTATATTCACAAATTGATTCAAAATTACATTTCAAAAAGTGTCATATTGTGCATCATTTGGAATTCATTTCACTTGCATTTAGACACCAGAATATGGAAAAATTAGTCACTGAAACTACAATTTATAGTCTAAAATAGGAAACCCTAGCATTGAACTTTAGACTCAAATTTAATTTTTTTCAACCCCTATGCTAAGACCCATTTTCCCTAGGGAAAATCAGTCCTTGTACAAGTTCTTTTTCAAAATTATAGGTAGTGATTTGTCTCTATTTGCTTCATTCTAATCTATTGTTAAATCTGGGTTTCAGTTTCAAAAATCAAGAAAAATTGCCATTATTTGCATTAAGTTCAATTGGTCAAATTGAGTGCATTGCTAGAAATAAAAATTTCCATTAAAAACATATCGTTTTCAGTATCTTGTGTTCAAAAATTAGAAAATATTCACATATCAAATATGAAACTTTGCATTAAAAAAATTAATCATGGACATGTGTATGGGTAATATTTGGAAAACCTTAATATCTTTGGTAGATGTTTCAAGTTGTGTGTTTGGTGAGGAGCCTAATGCAATTGAGCCTATTAATGAACCTTCACCTCCTAATGAATGTCCCCGTGAAGTGGAAATCTTAGGTCAAGATGAAGATAGCATGCAACTATTTTGAACCATAGAAAAATGGATCATTGACATTTTCATGGTCTTTTAAGTCTTTCTCCTATGATGCTTGGCTTATTTTGATTTGATTTAATGTTGTAATGTAACTTATGCATTCACATTAGGTCTTAAAAATTCAAATTATGATGTCTTGTGAAGGTGTTGTGAAGTGTTGTAACACCTTTATACACTTTTCTAGACTCTTCTCATTATAATTCATCTAAAAATCACCTATTTATTCATCATCAAGTCCTATTTTAAAGTGTTGTAAAGTCTTGTAACAATATTTCATGCTTTTCTAGGCTTGTTATCACTAATTACACCTTTCTTATGCTTTATTTGGCCCCTTTATGCACTCATAAGACTTAATTAAGTGTATTTTTTAATGCAAAGCCAACAAACAACATTAAATGCAACTTAATTCCCTACACCCACTTACAAGCCTAAGGTGGGACCCATTCTCCATGGGTGGTGAATGAGTCCCTCTTGGCTCCAAATTCAAAATGACTCAAAATTCCTTTTGGGTTTTTATTCAAAAATACTTTATGTCAGCCTATGATGTTGTATTATTGGGTAATTAGGGCATAAGTGTGTATAAATAAGTGTTTTTCTTCTCATTTTAACCCCCATTCATCAAGTTCACTCATTCACTAGTTCATTCAAGCATTCAATTACATTCAAGCATCATTCAATCAAGAAAACATCAAGCATCTTGGAGCGGCCATTGACATATCTTCAGACTTCTTCAACAAGGTTTTGGTGAGTTTAGGACACTTGCATGTTGTTTATTCATCATTCCTTGCTCATGTCATTTCATTTCTTTATTAAGGTTTTGATTACCAAAGTGGGATTTGACCAAGGAAAATCCCTATACCCTAACCATTAACCATTTTTCCCCTTTTGCATGTGCGTTTGTAGTCTTTTGTATGCATATTTTTCAAGAAAATAGGTATTGAAAGGTGGTCAACAAGTCAACAAAGTGTTTCAAGTCAACTAAACCCTAATTCAAGTTTGGATGTAGTGTCCCTCCAGTTTCGACACTCTGTTTAGTTTGATTTTGCTTGATAGATGCTTTAGTGGATTATGATAATATGTTGTTTCTTATTAGATATGACTTGGAAATTATTTTGTTTTGTATTTCATGGATGATACATTGACATCCCAATTATCTGGTTGTGTTCGTGTGATGATACTGAGATAGACACGTACATGATATGGTTTATTTGCTTATGACTTTTCATGTGGTTACCATGTTGAGATGATTTCTTATGATTTATCTTGCTCATTTGTGTCGGTGAAGAAGATAGTGTAGCATTACTCATTCATGAGTACCCTGCTACGCTACAATTCTTCTTCACGGTGTGTTTTCTGACATAAGTATATATGTTTTAACGTTGATGTTTCCTGCAGATACAAGTACCGAGTAACGGCTCCACCTGCTTGACAGGTCTGAGCGTACCCTAACTTAATAAAATTATGTTGTTCTGGAGGTATTGACAGGTCCTTATTGAACCATCATTCTTTATCGAACGTGTATCTATTTGTTACCCCTCTTTGTTGTCCAGTTTGTTCTGTTCTGTCGTGTTTGTCTGTAATGCTTTTGTTTGAGAATTTAATATTTAAGTTTAATGAATATTTGTTAATGTATTTATAAATTTTTATGGTTATGTTTGTGATTTAATTTATTAATTTAAATTAAATAAGTTATTGATTTTAAAAGTGAAAGTTATTTTCTTTGCAAATGTATTTAATTAAATATATATTTCTGATTTATTTGTGCAAACTTGATTTTTGAGGAAATAGATATTTTAAAGGAAAGATATTTTCAATATCATAGGAATCTGTGATTTGCAGTTGAAAATCTGATTTGATATTAAAAGAATAAGTTGAACTATTTGATCTATTTTTGATTGCATAATGAACAATCAGTTATTTTTTATGATTGAGAGTTAATTGCATGCATTAAAAGTTTGAGGGGTTGCAATTTTTCATTCACAGGAAGAATTTGGAAAAACTATCACATTTTAAGATTATTTTGTACGGCTGTTACTCGAAGGAATTCATATTTTAGAATCAGTTTGCACACATAATTTAGAAGCTGGATTGATTTGTATTTCTTCGTTGAAGTCTGGTGAATTGATAGTGGAATTGATAGAAGTTTTCAAAGATTCGTTTTTAGCCAGTTATCAAAATTTATACAGGTTTTCTTCTTGATTTTAAATTCTTGTGTTTAAATTCTAGAAACATTATGTTGAATTTTGTTGATTTGTAAGGAAATTGTTTTGTTGAACCTGCACAAACCACAAAGAAACAGATTAGAAGAGTATTTGAACTTTAAAGTAGAAAAGAATAAAAGCAATTTGCAATTAAAGTATACCAGATCCGAAATCATTTTTAAATTGGTTGTGAAATGATTGTATTAGCTTGAATTCAAAATTTTAGGAAACGAATGAAGACTTTCCTTTATTATCAAAAGTAGATATTTTTAAAATTCTTGATCTGAGCATTTAGATGACTGTAGATTAAACAGAGGCCTCATGGTATTCGTGAATTATTGTGATATGAATTACAAATCTTCTATACTGAGAAAAGTATTCCTTTGAGAAAAGTATTATTTTGTTATTGATATAACTCTATTGTCAAACTTCTATTCATACTCAAACTGTAAATCTACAAATTTATCATTTTATATGGTGCACCTAGGGATATAGAGTGATTTTATTAATATACTGTATGATGTCTGCCATTCTTTGAAAATTTTGTATACAACATTGCTTAGTACGCATTTATTATGCTGGTGTTTTCATAATTTAATACCTGTAGGTTTATAGCATTCAATTTTAATTTATATTTTGTCCACTGAGATTGGGTGCAGCCACCTAAACTGTACACTTTGGCTCTGTAATTAACTTTTAATCTAGTGAGAATATTTTTTATTATGTTTACTAAAGGTTTCCCTACCAGAAAATTGTGCGCAGCCTCCTTCTCATGATGTTTCATGTATAACCTTTGATCAAAAGATCTAATGTTAATCATTACCAAAGCATATAATTTCCATCTTGTATCATGTCTTCCTTTTCACCAGTGTAGTTAGCTGAAATGATAATTTATCTATTGGAATTTTGTAGTTTCCTTGACCCATATCTACTTACCATAATATTATTCACCTAATAAATTCCACGCGGGCTGTAGCTAGTGTTTGGAGACTTATTATTCAGAGGAAATATACCAGTTCAATTGAAACTGCTCCTCATCTATTATCTTTCAATTTTTAGACTAGAGAAATTCCACTATGATACCGTATACTTTGATTATTTTCTTATGCATCATGTCTTGATCTTTCCGCGCCAATGTTCACCTACTCTATGCATGCGTTTTAGGTTTAGATTTTACTGAGTTTCTTAAACTATGCTGGAATAACCTACGCTATAATATTGGTGCATGGTGATTTCTTAACTTAGCTATTATTGAGTGTTTCATATATTTATGATTGTCAACTATATGTTAGCGCAGAAAATTATGTGTACACGTGTCTTGATAAATATAGACATTTGTTATTATAGACTTTATTCACATCTAATGATGATAAAAGATTTATTTTGTTAGATGGACATGAATGGTGATTTTGTTTTAGTAAGTGATTTCTAGTTAGGTAGTTAGTAGATGTCTTGCATGGCGTATATATTGCCCTTTTATTGTAAGAAATTCACTTTTAACCTTTACTCTATTCTTTATAGTGTGTTCTTTGCTTGGCATGCTAATTACATGCTTTATAATTTAATTATTTTAAGTATTGAATAAAATAAATGATTTTTAGATCACTATTATTACATTTCTTTAAATAATAATTTGTATTGCTTTTAAATGAGTGAATAATAGTTGTTAAGGATTTTCTTTTTTATTGAATCCGTACTGATTTATAATAATAAATATTTTTCCTTTAAATTTATAAGACATTTAATTATGTCAAAAGATTATGAACTTCTAGTTCATGAAGATAGAATGCATGTATGTGTGGGGTTGTCAACATGTTATAATTTAGGTGTGTACACACCGTATTATTGAGATATGTTTTATTTCTCCATAAAACTAGAGAAGAGAAAGTTGCATTGTTAAGTTTAATACATTTTTATTATGTTTCTCTTATTACAATTATTTTACTTGGGGGTATAGCTTGCATATTTTGTTGTTGTCTTAAGAAACTTCTTAGAGACTATGGTCTGTTTCTAGTGGAAGATGTAAACCTCTGTGGTTTTGAACTTTATGCTTGGTAGCTACCCCTGGTCTTTTTATGTTGAGTCATGTTATAGAAAGAGTGGCTTGCGATAGGGGTCGAAATCCTAATAGATTGTCTGGGTAACCTATCATAGGTGTGTAAATTCAGTGGAAACCTAACTAATGTATTAGGGGTTGGGTAGATCTAAACATTAACTTAGACAAAATTTTGCCTCGCCTACTTTCTTAATGCTCGTTTAGGTTGAGAAAAGGCTGAGAAGGCCTAGAATGGCTAGTCATCCATCTTGTCTTCTTGAAAGATGAAGCGACTCCACATTAGTCTGCATAGGGGCTGGGAATAGGTAGAGACTTCCAGGGTAACTCTTGGAGAGGGCCGGTAGTCTAGGAAGATTCACCAGGGTAACCTATCTCGACAATGTGATGACACTCTTTGTCTATTCCATGATTGTGATTACTTGTGTTAAGTTATCTTTTATAGTGTTTTATCACTGAGAGTTTAATTGTTATGATTTGTTATCGTTATGTCGTAATGTGCATGTAAGCCACGTGAATGTAATGTCTTGTATTCATGTTTGTGGACCTTTCATTATCTCCTAGCACAGAGGGAGTGGACCTTTGGGTTCCATGTGGTTGGGAGGAAATAGTGTTATACCTTCCTTGGATATTCATGCAGTTGATGCTATGCTTACAGCTAGTTCCAGTTACTTCATTGTTCATGACAGTGGATGTGAAACATGTTCGTGGATATGGAAGTTTGATATGATGTAATCATTATCCTCTTTGTATATTTACCTCTTGTATAAGAGCGTTCCCATTGTAACGTCATTTTGATGTTTTGAGATTAATTGAAATCTCACTTGTTGTAATCTAGACATATAAATATTCGATTGTATTAAATTTTGTAAATTGTATCATTCATGACTTTAAATTAGTACTTAAGTTTTATGAAATAATGTGTTGAATTTACTTATTATGTTTATGTAACATCATTTTGGAAATTCCTTAAGACAGTTGTGGAATTAAACTTCTTTTAAAAAAAAACAAATTGGTTAATTTTATTCTTTACACTTTGTTTTAACGGTAACCAAGGCAGGGCACTACATTGGAGATAATTTACAGCCTGTTTTCTGTAGATTTGACTCTGTCAACCCAACAAGAAGACTAGTGCAGATCTGGGCCTACAGGATTCACCTTTGAATTTGTAGAATTCTGGAGGAGGACTAATTCACCATCAGTGGCGAATGAGTCCCACTGAAGGCTAAAAAAGTTGATTTTGTCAAAATCCAGTTCTCGACAGTCGGAAAGTAGTTTCAGGTGTTTTTACCAATAGGAGGACTAATTCACCATTAGTGGCAAATGAGTCCCACTGGTGATTTGCAGTATTTTCTACTAGTTTCCATAACCTTCCAAGATCAGTACTCAACTTCTAGGTGCACTATGTTAAACTTCATTCAATTTTGTTTGCATTTGTTTATGTTTTTAGTTCATTTTTGCATACCTCACTATGTTTTCAAACATTGCATATTTCATTAGTTTTTCATTAATAATCAATCAATTTCATAACTTAGTTTCATTTAGATTATTGCATTTAGTCTTAATTCCATCATACATTCATTTATTTGAGTGAACCACCTCAATTTTAGTGTTCTATCTCTCTCCTTTTAGGTGAAAAACCCTAAGAGTGTAAGAGAAGTCCATACAATATCAAAATTGATGGTTCATTTTGGTGAACCTACATATTGAACACATTATCTTTCTTATTTCAAATGCATATTGCATCCTAGGCTTCCCTTGCAGCAAAATTCAATTAGGTTTTGTTTTGTTTTTGCATCCTAGGGTTTCTAAAATTGCATTAGTGAAAGAATCTTATAGATTTCATTTTTTTCATATCAAATCATTAAAAAACTAAAAATCTGCATTTGCATCTAAAAATCATTAAAATTATTTTAAATTATTTGAAAACACAAACAAATCTCATACCTAGACTCATTCGCCACCCAATCCAGCTGCATTTTATGCATTGAAATTTCTAGCATTTTCACAATATTTCCTACTTTTTTGTTTCCTGTTATTGCTTTCTTGTTTCAATTTATAGAATTTTTGTCATTAGAATTAATTTATTCCTAGTTTACATTTGCATTCACCCCATATTTTGTGGTACTTGTTTGAGTGTTTGGTGCCCTATTGACAATACTTTAGTGAGACGAAGCTCTAGACTCATGGCTTCCTAGGATAGCACTTTCATTGTGGATCTTGGGATCTTAAGAGCTCCTACTCCTAGTATGGACAATGGTGCATTAGGCATGGATACTACCACTAGTATACCTTTACCTTCACATACAATGCATGTTGGCACACAAACTGATCACATTCTGCAAGAAAAATTCATTAGTATTCATGGGGATTTTGCACATTTACAAAAAGATTTATCCCTTGAAAAAATTTCCACCACTACTATACCTTCCATAGAAAACCTTCATCGCTTGATTGAAAGTGGCGATGGCTTACAAGTTATAAAAAGAATTGTTGAGATATACAACAAACATGTTCCTTCCACTTCACCACTAGCAAACATTGTGGTTAGCCAAGGATGATCTCACATTCCTCCTCCTTCAACTATAGCATCCATTCCCACCTATACCACTCCTCAAGTTACAACAACCATTCAACAAGTTAGTCATGTGACTCGTTCTTTCTCTATTCCAACTAGCATTCCTAGTTCTTTTGTGGCATTGAATGTTCCCTCTTCCACTTTCACCCCTCTTAGTGTTCCCTTCACTTCTCCTAACATTACATACACTACATCACCATTTTCCCTTCCCCATCATACCACTTACATCGATCCCCTCATTACACAACTCTTTAACACTGTTTCCTCCATGCAACAACAAATATCCACCATTAGCCAAAGTCAAAATGCTCCACCCACATACCATGTCCATAGTATCCCATTATCTTTAGAGATCTTAAGAACACATATGCCACAAGGAATTGAGATGCCTAGGTTTGATAATTACAAAGGTAAAGGAGACCCTACTAATCATGTTAATGCCTATACAGCATTGTGCAATGATTTTGTCCTTGACGACAAACTATTAGCCAAAAATTTTCCTAGGACCTTAAAGGACACTGCATTGGAATGGTTTTCAAACTTACCCAATCATTCAATCTGATCATTTAATGAACTTTTTGATGCCTTTATAAGTCATTTCCAAGTCCATATGACTCCCAAAAAGATAATGGTTGATTTAATGAGATGTAAACAAAACCCAGATGAAAAAGTAACTGATTTCATTTCACATTATCATTCATTGTATGCTCAAGTAGATGTCAAGATTCTTGATTCACACCTTCAAAATATGTTTATCAATAAATTGCACACTCACCTTTAGGATAAGTTGACTATGATGAAATTTCATTTGTTCATGCATTTATGCACAACCCTTTGTGGCTATCACAACTTAGTTACTAGTCATGATTCAAAGTCCACTTCTAACTGCGTTGAGAAGTTTGAAAAAAGCAGTGAAAACAACGTGCAAACCTTTAGAAAAGCAAACAAAGGCTTCTTACATTTCAATCCCCCTTCTCCACAACCAACTCAACCTATTCAAATTCAAGTGGTGACTGTTAAATCAACAGTTCCCTTTACCTATGGGGACCCAAAGAGACAGTTTACCCCTTTACCTGATACTCTCCATAACACAATGAATCAACTAATACAACAACATATGATCACCTTTCCTACCATCAAACCCCTTGATACTACCAAGCCTTTACCACCCACCTTTAAACCAAATGCTTATTGTCATTTTCATCACCAAAATGGACATGATACCGAACAATGTAAGAGTCTCAAACACTTAGTTCAAGACCTCATTGATTTTAGCCATTTGTCCATTGCGGGTGTCAATGATCAAGGCAATAAGTCCGTTGCACCCCCCAATTAGAATTTAAAAAATTTTACCAACCCCATGCCTAAACACAATGTTTCATTTGTCAAAGCTAGTGAACCTTCAAACACTCATGTGATGAACATTGATACAAATAATGAGCAACATGATATTACTCCAAATGTTACCCAAGTTAATTCTATGGATGAAATCATGGGTATGATACATGTTATCCCTCGTAAGGGCCCAACCGACAAATCTATTGATATTACTTTTTCTTCTCATGATATACTTAAAAATCTTTCTAATGGTCCTCTTTACATAGTTGGTTGCATCGATGATAAGCCCACCAATGGGATATTAATAGATCCCACATGTGGTGAGAATGTGATCACAAAAGAATTTTTAGTATTACATGATCTCTATCAAGATGATTATGATGAACCAACCGCATGGATTAAAACACATACTAGTTTTGTGTTCCCTACAATTGGATCAATCATACTCCCATTATAGATAGGACCGAAAAATTTGAATGTAACATTTTCTATCATTCCACAATCAGATCAGTTTCATTTGTGGCTAAGTCATCCTTTGCTTCGCTCGATGAAAGTTGTCCCTTTAGTTGTTCACCAATGTTTGAAGTTTCTGCATGAGACTGAGATCTTTACCATACACCATAGTGGCTTTAATCCATTATACTCTAAAGTTAATTTTTCCTTAGAATCCTTTGGTCTAGACCTATGGAACCCATCACCCCTCGAAAAGACTTCTTTTTCATTACCTATCAAAAGTTCAAAGCCAAACGCATTGTCGAATTGTCTCTTCACCACATGTCCCCGTCCACTTCCGCTATCCCTATCATAGATGAGACAATGATTCAGCTCGAGTCTAAACCTAACCAAACAATGCAACCTCATGAGCAACCAACCATGGACACTTCCCCTTCATTATGTAAACACCCATGAGATAATGACACCAACACTGTCATGCCTCCTTGCATTAAACAAGTTTACAAATCCAAAGAGAAAGTGATTGACCCATCTCCTTCAGTTCCTCCTCCTCAGGATGAAAAGGAGCCTATGGTGGATTAACCCACTCTTACACCTCAACAACTTCAAAATAAAAGTAAAAGAAACTGTAGTGCTAGGGAGCATAGGCATCGTTGTCGTCTCCTTGCTCGTAAAATGCAAACTAAAAACAACAAGGAAAACCAACATCCACCTTTGATAGAAGACATACCTAACCACCCTTTTTCTCCTGACTCACCACAAGATAGTACAATACAACAATCCCAACAAAAAAATAAAATACAACAACCACAACTCTTGATCCATCCTTGGAAATTACTCTCCATCCTCCCATTGTGATTAATCTAGATGATGAGGAGGAGGAGGACATCACTAAAATAGATGAAGGTGTGCATAACAATTTAAACTCTTTATTTTCATCTACCATGAGCTTAAATGATAAATTTTCTACACCAAGTGAAGAACTCGGTACTTCCCCTAGTTTGGCACTTGCAATTCTCCCTTTGGACAGTCCACTACCCTCGCAATACACTGAACATGATTGGGAGGCGGATGACTTGTTAGATGGTTGACTTGCATTTTCCTTGCTAGCCTTTTATATTCATTTTCCTTTTTCTTTTTCTTTTATTTGGTTTGATTGCATGTGTGTATCATGTTCCCCCATAATGTGTGTTTGATGTTCGCTCTCTCTATGTACACTTCTTCTATTTGTACCTCTATTCTTCTATATGTCATACTTTATCTTTTCTTTTTCACTTTTTTTTTGTTCTTTTCTTTTGTGGATGATGAAAGCATTGAGATGCCCTATGTCTCTTCCATGTTGACCCAGACAGCCCCTTTCCTTTTTACTTTATATCTCTTTCTTGTGTTTTTCCTTGTAGGGATGACGCAAGGCATTGAAACTAAAATTTCTCCTTCATGTTGACCCAAAAGTTTTTCCTTTTCTTTTTCCTTTCATTTTCTTTTCACTTATGTTTTCCTTTTGGGGATGATGCAAAGAATTGAGACACAATGTCTCTTCTATGTTGACCCAAAATGGACTTTTCTTTTCTTTTTTTTCACTCTCTTTGTATCATTCTTCCAATTCTATGCATTTGAGGAATGATGACAATTCTAAGCTCTTTAATCAAAAAATTGCAGCAACGAACATCCTGACCCCAAATCCATAGATCCCTTATGTGTTTGGTGCGTTCCTTTCTAGGGGAAACTTCCCTTTCTTTTGTTTTCTTGTTCGTTTACATGAAGCAACCTTACTTGGAAACATATTACTTGGCATAGGGGCTTTCCAAGTTGGCTCTCATGTCTTGTTTTTTTTGAATCTTTCATTTTCTACTTTAAAGTAATTGCTCATAGAATAGTGTGTAGCAATTCCTTTAAAGTGGGGGGCATACATTGGCATTATTCATGTTTGTATTCTTAGTTCTTGGTGTAGCCTTGTTACTTCATACAATGCGTTTGTCACTTTTTGGATGACATTGGGTGTGATGTCCTTCATAAGTGTGATCTATCTTAGCATATTACATTCCTCTTAGTGGCCTAATGCGACGCACTGCATCCCCTAAGTTGTGAATATTCTATTCTTTGATTGTTCCTCTCTTGGAGATATTAAACACAATGTTCCCTAAGTAATATTCCTCGCATGAACTAAACAAGACTCCTTTGAACATATTTTGTGTTTTACATTTTTGCATTTTACATTTTACATCTTTTCCACCTTGCATAACACAACTTGCATTCCTAATGGTACTGACGCCAAATTGTGAGATAATAGGCTTTTATGGGAACTTCGGTTCAAGGGGACCCCTTTGCGCCAAACCGACCTGATTTTAAAGAAGCGAGCTTCTTCTATATAATGGTTTTTGGAAAGGGAAAAGGAAGTAGATATAATGAAACAAATATTAATCTAAGGCGATGCGCCAAAGCTTTTTGATAGGCACGATAAATCATAGACTCAAGGGCCTGAATGTTATTGATATGTTCCAAAACACCGGAAGCTTAAAGTAATAGCATAAACAGTTCATTTAATTGACATAAAACAGTATCGCATACATTCTTACTGCTAAGAAGAGTCATTAAGACATGATTTAGACCAGCAAGTTTGCGTTCAATATATAGAAGTCTCCTCAAATGAAATGCTTAAGACAATAAAAAGCACAATTCACAGTTTAATCAAGACATAAAAAGCAGAAAGGCCGAACAATAGGCACAGTCTGAAAGTATCTTGCAAATAAACATGCAAAAGAGGCCTGGCGTCTCTTGCTAAAACCAGTATTCTTCCTGTAAAATCTTGGACCATTTTCCCTCAACAGAGGGAGTATATATAGCCGGAGAGCAAAATCCCACCGCCTGGAGAGTTGTAACAGAATGATTCCACAATCCCCCGTAATGATGCCCGGATAAGAATATTCCCAATGCCGTTATGAGAGCAGCCAATCAGGGTACAACATCCAGTTGGTTAGTTATAGGCGTGCCCTTTTGGAATGATGGCAGTGGTCCCAACCAGGCTTCGAAGCGACGAGTGTCGTCCACCGCCTTAGAGAACCAGGGCGAGCAGCAGTCAATGACACCATCCCGCTCGGCCATCCCATAGCTTGCTTTGATAATCGATGTAAGGCACGTGGCAGCAAACCGCGGCCCGAATGAAAACTCCTTCTCCATTGACCGGGAGCTTGCGGAGAAGTGACACGTGTTCAGGGGACGGAGGCTACTTTGAAAATGGGGAAAGGCCGCATGAAAAGGGGGCGAAAGACGCGTGGCCGCATTTCGCAGCCCGTGGTGCTCTCGTCCCTGCTGTTGTTTTAAAAGCCGCGAACCGCTGACACGTGAGCGAGGGTGGGTCCCGCCAGGAAATGAAGAAGACCAATAGAAATCTTTCGCAGCCCGCCGCAGTATACTCTACTCCTGTTAGGGAAAGATTGCGCTACACCGCCACGTATAGAGATGTGGGCCCCGTTTCGCAACCCGTAGGAAACATAAAGCAACAGAAAATGAAAGACCCCGCAGGCGTGACACGTGGGCGCTCAGCGCAGCATCTCAAGAGCCAAAAGGGAAGCCGCTTGCCAAAGTTGCGAAGCGAGGAATGCACACAAAGGGAAAGATCAAAAAACTTGCCGGGAAGCCGAAGAAATGCGGGGACGCGCAGGCCAGCGCATGAACATGCAAAAAAAGAGGAACCCGAAGGGAGCTGAGTGGAATATTATTTCAACAGCTTTTGGCGACTAACAGGGGCGTTTTGGATAAGGAACGGAGAACCCAAAAACTCTCTGGTTCTGCAGACCAGAGCCTTCCTCTCTAGGGAAAATGGAGTTAGAGTTTTGAAAGTGCAGCCTACAAAGGCACCCATTCAATTTCGGATGGCTTTGCCATGCTGTGCAAATTCTCTTGTGCTCCGCGGAGATCAATAGCTTCCTTATGAGGCAGCACCTCTGGCAGGCCAGCACCTGCTTCTATGTGGAACAGTAGCTGAGAGAGTGGATGAATGATTGCCTCGATATCTGCTGCTGTTGGGGGGCTGCCGAGTTCCTTGAATGCCTCCGGATCGTTCTCCTTCTGCTCAATGATCTCGGTAATATGCACAGCCGTGGCAATAGTGCCATCCTCAAGAAATGGGGACGGTAATCCCAACCTGCCTAACTCAGAGAAACTCCCTCGAATGCCATCCAGCGCTTTGTTTAGAAAAGCCGCTGCTGCCTTAGTACGCTGGAAAGCAGAGTGGCAATGAATGAACCTATTTGCCGTCTGAGCTGTGTTATCCCTATCTTCAATACCTACCCCGTTGAGGATCTCGTCTGAGACCGAGTATAGCTTATTTAACAAGTCCCTCGCCTCAGGAACCTTTTCCAGGATGAAATGCGGGAACTGTTCCATTGTGTCATGGGCCTCCTGATTGAGTTTTAACGCCCTGTCTATGAACCGGAGGGTAGGCTGTAGATTTAGGCAGAAGGCTTTGATTTTCTCCCAGTGAGAAATGTACAATTGCCTGACCAGTGGGATGATATCCGGTTGGGCAAGGGCTGGTAGCAGGGAGGCCTTAAGCGAAGAAATCTCTGCGTCTTGTGAAATGAGAGCCTCGGCAAATTCTGCCTTCTTCTTCTTCTCAGATGTCCACAGCGCTTCATAGTTGTTCATTTGTTTCTGCCAATTCTGTTCAGCTCTAGAGTGGTTAGCAGATTGCTCTTCTAATGAAGCTTTCGCTTCTCGGAGCTCATCTTCTAGCTTGGCCTTCGTTTCTCGGAGCTCCTCCTCCAGTCTAATCTTCAAATCTTTGAATTCGACCTCTTTTTCCTGTATCTTCTGCTGATGCTGATCTTGTAGGCGTTCCATCTCTTCACCTTTTTCTGCCAGCTTCTGTCTGAACTCAAGGCGGAAGCGTTCAAGCTCTTCTTCCATCGATTGTAAGCTCTGTTGCGCCGCTTGGTTTTGATTCTGCAACTCCTTTAATACGGCTGGGTCGGCTACTCGGGCCTTTGCAATTTCGCCTTGAAGCCTGTTCCTTTCATTCTCTGCTGTTAGCGCCCTTCCTGTCATTCGGGCGACATCCGCCTCTAAGGATTTCTCCTTTGCCTCTAGAAAATTCACCCTGTCCTTGGCTGCCTTGAGCTGTTCATCCTTCTTTTTCAACTGGCGACCAGTCTTTAGGAAATCGGAAGTGACCACCCGTTGTGTCTCCTCCATGATTTCGACTTTATCTTGTGGCCGGGCCATCTTCATGTCCAGTCCGACAGCATAAATATCATAGTCCTCTGGTTGCATTTCTCCCTGAGGCTTGTTTATCCTTGGGTACATAGTTGCAAACTTCAATTCTTGGCGGGCCTCGTCATACGAAGCCTGTACTCTCGGTTCGGCGGGGGCATTGTCATCCTTTGCCCTTCGTCGCCTCATTCTATTTGCGCGAGCCTCCTTCCCACAATCTATCTGTGCAATGAACTCAGCTGGTGATGAAACCAGCCCACCTGCGAATGGAACACCGGAAGGTAGGGCGTAGGGATAGGTAACTTTCATAGGCGCCCGCATTTGCTTCTTCTGGAGGGTGACGGTTTGCGGAGAAAAGTGTGGCACGTTCCATAGCTTAGCCTGGGGGGTTTCAGCCTGGCTGGATAATTGCAACGGCTGAACCGGAGATTCAGTCGTAAGGCCTATTGGCCGAGGAAAAAGAGTCGCTGCCTGGGGCTCAGTTTGCTGTGGTGGGAAGGGATCTGTAAGCATCTCAGAAAAAGAGTGGGGGCCGATGGGAGGAATATCTTCGGATAGCGAGGTGAGGAAAGTCTGGGCGGCAGCAGTAGGCGTTAGCATGCCTGGAGGGGTGATTATAAACGGTTGGGCTTGCGAATATTGGGCAAACCCCCCGGAATAAGATGGGCCAGAAACAGAGGGTGGAGGGCTCGGACGAATGGCAGGAGTTGCCAATTGAGCAGGAGCGGACGTGAAAGAATGAGATGCAAGAGAGGAAGGAGCGAAATGTACCTGCTGACTGGTCGGCGGTAGCATTTGGATCGTTTGGGACTCGACCGCAACCTCTGGCATTTGACTAGCAGCGGGTGTTTCCCTTTCGGCCGGTTCATGTGAAACTGTCCCGATAACACTTTCCGTGCGTTGTCTTTTCGCGGGGGGACACTCACTAACCTCGGCAGTCGGATCTTTCTGCTGGGGCACTAGCCTGACCGGTTTAGCGGCCCATGTGCGCGTAAGTGAGCTCCTTGATATATTAAAGCGCACGTTAGTGCCGACATAGGCGGGATGCTCGGGAGCATCACCTTCCTGCGAAGATATCGCCCTCTCTTCCTCCTGCTCATCGGAACCCTCTGCTTCGCTCTTGTTAGCGCTGGAGGTCGGGCTGGGATGGCCTTCATCCCAGTGTCTTTCGAATTCCTGGTCGTCCTTCAATTTATTATAAGGAGCCTTCAACTGCCCTGTTTCTTGGCGGTATCTCCAGAAAGCTTTTATTTTTTCATCGTTCCATTCCTCGTCCACTTTCAACTTGTTAAGCATGCTGCGCTCCATCGGAAGGTTGTCCCTGGCCACGGCCACTGGGAAGTAGAACTTGTGCCATGGGCCTCTGGTATCCGGCGTAGGGATTTGTGCCAATTCAACCAGATCTTCATCTTTATCAGTCCGGTTATTACGCCGCTTCTCCTAGTATGGTCGGGAAACATGCGTAACTCTCATATGCGGCTCAGGTAGATCATTGAAAGGGTTGTAATCCCACTTATCATTTACTAATACTAGCCCTAGGTGTGCCAGCTTGTCGCCTAGCAGCTGATGAGATCGCTTTTTGACAAGCGTTATTGACTTGAAACTCTTCGGGCAACTGAAGAATCCCTTCTTTTTGACCCTTTTGCTGCTACAAAACATGAAATCAATGACGCATACCTGCCGGTAAACCTCCAGCGCGAGCACTCTATCGGTGACGCAAGCCGGGAGCAGGAAAGGCCTGTCAATAAAGCCCCTCATTCGAAGGATCGTGAAATCCTTGCCCAGGAACCAGTCGCAAGCGGGGATGTAGCTTTGCAGAAATCCAGTCTGCTCAGTGTTAAGCCGGACGATATCACCCTCTCCGATCAGATCATTCAGGACCGGGGCTATGAAATAGTCCGCGAAGGCATAGTAGTCATATGTTGCGGAAAGGTACGGTGTCCATGTAGATACCGACTTTCTTTTATTCTGCTCGTCAAAAATTGATAGTGGAAAAAATCAGGCGAAGAAATCCATATTCTGATGCAGGAACATGTGGACCAGGTAGGAAAGAAACCTAAATTTCTTCTCCACCTGATAATTCTCTATTTGTTGTATCATTTCCTCGACCATGAACTCGGCAAAATCATACCAGAAAAGTTCATGCTGCCTGCGAAACTATATTGCAGGGCCCAGCTGAAAAACCTCGATCTTTTCATCGGAATCACGGCCGCAAACAAATGCCAGCATGGATATGGGGTCCTGGAGGTCATCGTGGAATGAACCGCGCAACAATGGGATGCTCGGTGCCTTAGCAGACATGATACCCTTCTTATTAGTCTCCTCTAATAGGAAATCGGAGCCGGTTTTCATCCTTTTCCATATCCTTTCCCCTTTGCTTGGGGGGAAATATTCGATTTTCTCCTTTCTTTTCCTGGGGTCAGGAATGCATAACATATGCCAGATGGCTTCCTGGCCGATATGAACCCTTAAATTGTGACCCTCAATGCAGTGGGTCTTTGGATTATAGCGTTGAACAGCTGCGTCGACTACCTCCGGGCAATAGTGCACGAATGGGACCATGTATTGTGGCAAACCGCTATACCAGACTCTACTTGCCATTGCCTTCTCCGCCGCTGGTGCTGATAACCTTGCGCAAGCCGCCTCTCTAAGAGACTTAGGGTTCCTAGCAAGCTTTGGATCGTAGATATTAGCCCACTTTTCTCCAACCTTTTTAGGGTTATTCCACTCTTTGGGCTTCTCTAGCTCCTCTGTGTTGGGTCTCCTCACCTTCTGGGGTATACCAGGAGTGGCATACGCTACATCATCGTTCATGTAAACCTCGGCCGAAGAACGAATAGCCGAATACAGTTCCTGGCTAATCCCTTCCTCTGCTGGCTGAGCTGAAGATTCCGCCATCTTTCTTCGCGGCAGAACTTGAAGGTTCGCTGGCCTTTGAATACGCTTGCACTGGAAAAATAGACAGAAAACACTTCACGCACTCCTTAGCTTTTTGGGAAAAGACTTAGGAACAATAAGCGTTATCATGCAATAATAGCAACTTCCCTCAAGGTGGTAGGCGAGCGCGAGCCCTTGCATTTAATTTGGCATGTACCGTTAATTCCACGACTCGTGCAAGATGAGCTGATTACTTTTTCTGAGGTGGCCGGATTTCATCATTGCTTTTAGGATATCGTGTGATACGCCCTGATTTTTCTTGGAAATTGAGCTTGCAACTGGCCTCCTCGCGTTGTGTTAGCATGTACCGGTAATTAATATCCCAAGCCGGAATGATTACGCCAAGCAAACGATCACCGCCTGAAAGAGATACGAATATCGCCTCGGGCTCTGGGATGCGCTTGAGATTTGACACCATAGCATACGGCCATACATCCCTTCATCAGCAAGTGCCACCCTTTTAAAGCTCAATTAATTAACTTGATTTAATTAAGCATGCCTTGAGCCGTGCTACCATGCGTGTGCCAGCCCAAAACGTGAACAAACGCAGACTCGGCCCTCGAGATTGTAGCCAATATACATCACGTTGCTTACGGCGGACTGGCATATGTCTTGTCAATTTTCTATAAATAGGCCAGTAGATAGCAAACATACACACTTTGCGTCGAGAAGTGATAGGCAAGTAGAATACTGCTAAGCGAGTCTTTTCATAGGTTAGGTAATAAGCAGCTTTCGGCATACTTAACAGATTTAGGAATAGTCCTAGGAGAGATGGATACTCCCATTCGCCTGACCTCCTTCAAATCACAAACAACATTTGTAGGTGAAATCTCCACCAGGAGGCTTAAGAGAATGACGAAGAACAAGCACTCGCTGGTTTTAGTAGCCATTAAGTGGGTTCTCGGCAAAGACTGTGTGGAGTATGAAGATAAGCATCGGGTGAACACCGATGTGTGCTCACACTTCGTGGCGTCTATGCTAGACATTTGTGTCCCTCGGCCTCTTGTGTTGAAGCTAGTCAAAGAAATCTTCCCGAAGAAGTACCTGAACGGGCTTGGCGAGG
>VDFB02254384.1:0-21313 GCA_007258455.2 Sequoia sempervirens
TTCAGTTTCTCTACCATGCGATCCCATCTGGTGATATTTCCTTTTCCTCTTCGATTTCTTTCCAACTAGACCTCTTTCCACCAAATATTGGCATGGCCCTTCAGCTTCATTTTCGCGAATTTAACCCGATATGGGTCCTCTATTTCCTCATACTCAAAATATTCTTCTAGCTCGTTGATCCAGTCGATCAACTCTTCCGGGTTCAGACTTCCGGAATAACTGGGGACTTCTGCTCTGGGTCTTTTCCCAATCTTCGAAATGGACCTTATTAGCCACATTTGGTCTTGATCAATTTCTTCTTCTTTCTCTTCTACATTTGAACCTTCTTCCTCTCCTTCATCCTCACTTTCCTCCCTCGGGTTTAACCCTCTTTTCAACTGCTCTTGTAACGCGTCAATCTGTCTCTAGAGGGCTGCCAGTGCATCTTTTCCACCAACATTTCTACTACCTCAACCACCTCTGGCACCACCATGCCTACCAGGCATCACTCTTGGAGGCATCTTTCTTGACCTCGACCCACAACCATGGTCCTGGTGCGAACTGCCTCACAATCGGCGATCTGTCCACACGCTCAAAAAAACCCGCTCTGATACCACTTAATGAGGGCACAGCCCAAGACACAGAAAATAACCCAAAAACAAGAGAATAATCTTATTATTCAGAAAATGGAGCTTCTTACATGCAGAGGATCTCAAATCCCCAAGTTCTACAACACATGCAAGTTACAGACAGCTACAGAATAACCCTTTCGCAATATGCGAGCTTGTCCTCAAAAAGTTACCCAAAAATTAGAAATCCGCCCATAAATAGAGCCCCTCTTTAGTTTGGAGCCAAAACAACATTCAAATTTGAGTTTAGGCAGTTTGGCGCCAAAAAATTACAACTTGAAGTTCAAATTTCAAAAGAACATTTGCAATTGTATCTTCTAGAAAGTGCGCCAACTTCCTGGGGCCATAACTTTTGACCAAGACTCCGATTCGCCAACCGTTTGAACCGTTGGAAAGGTCACAAAGTCAACAACACATTCAAAATACGCTATGCCGATTTTGGAAAGTTTTGGGGCCGATCCGGGAACTCTAAGTGCCTCAAATCTAACTTGGAATATTTTTAGGTGCAAATCTGGGAAACTAAAACTGCAATATCTTTCCACCCAGGAATAGAAAATAAAAACCGTAAATTGGGAATTTCATTATGACGAAAAGAGTATCCAAAAATGTAAAAACATCTAAAAACCGAGAAACTTGAAATTTAACTATTTTTGGGTGATGCAAGATTGCCCTTACACCACTGGATGCCCCTGCATCAAAAAGGTGGAAAAAATATTAAATTTTTTGTAGTCTTTGGTTGCTCACAATTTAGTATAAATAGTGGTGCTCATTCTACCAATTGCTACACTTTTCAATCTGATTATCTTGTTGTTATTTTGTTGTGAGTTTTTGTATTAGTGAGTTGAGAGCTTGAGAGTTTGAGAGTTGTTTTGTTATTTTTCATTTGTGATTGTTGAGAGAATTAGTGAGAGGTTAGAAGAGGTAATTAAGTTGATCTTTGAGGAAATAGCAAGTGGGTTGGAGGATTTGAGCTAGGAAGGGAGTTTAATCAATTGGAGCTTTTATACATGCATGCTATTTTCTATACCTTTGTCATTTATGTTGGAAAGGTTAAATAGTTTTGTTTACCATGTTGGAAAGGAATGATTTTGAATATGTTGTGATGCTTGTACATTCTTGCATGTTTCTTGGTTGTTTATTATGTTGGAGAAACCTATCATATTGGCTTATATTTATATAGATGTGTATGTACCCTATATATGGAAGTTTGTATGAATGCAATGTATTTATACTATATGTAGTTGTCATCACTATATGTAGGTTGATCATACTAAACATATGTAGATTAAAGTAAGAAGTTGCTAGAACCACTTTGGTAGTAAAGTCATTTTCATTATGAGTTGTTAAGTGGGTTATTCCTAGGGTTTTTCTGATCCATGGGAAAGTGAGTAACCTAGATATAGAGTATGAATGGTCATAAAACCAAATTGAGCTAGGAAGGTGAGTGAAATAGATGACTCTTGCTTGAAATACTGGGAGATGAATTCTTTGGCCAAAGTAGTGTAAGTATCCACTATTTACACTATCAGTTCACTATGATATATATGGGTTTACATACTAGACATGGATAGTCATACATGTAGGTTGTAACCACTACATGGTAGCTCTAGATTTGTAGGACACAACACCATGCTTAGAAAAGGCTAAGGTTATGAGGTTACCAAACCAATATCTTTGTCAAAGGGTAAGGCCATCTTACCAGTTTAGTAGATGTGTGGTGGACTGCAGTAAGTCCATGGTTGGTGGAAAAGCACTTGAGTGATGCTTCTCCTCCTATAATTGGTGGCCAAGATTTGAGGAGGATATTTTGGACCATTTGTACTTTATATATTAAGTAATCTTGTTGAAGCTATGTATGTAAACTTGTATCCATCTCTATGAAAGTTGTAAATGTGAAATGTCATGTTGAAATTATGTATCATCATTACTTGTGCTAATGAAAAGAATTCTTTAGTATGCTATGGAAAAGTTTGAAATATGTTATAAATGTACATTTTTTATTCAAAGGAAAATACATTTTGTATTTCTCTTAAGAGATAGATGCATAAACTATTCACTTGTGGGTAAAACAAAGAAAAATTACAAGGTAGAACAATGGGCATGTTACAATATTTGTGGAAATGACTTGTGTCACAATGTTATTAGTAGTTTGAGTAGTGTTAATCTCAATGAGTTTTTCTTTTCTTTTTAAACAATTGGTAGTTTTATTGGGGTACAATTTAAGATTGACCAATAGGATTCATTGAAGGTGTACCTTCAAATCAACTAACTGATATCTGATAATCATGAAGGGTCATACATAAATGTGTAAAAGATGGATATTTTATCAACAATATATTATCTTGAATATTAGGTTATAAGTTCCTTAAAAACACCCTTTGAATGTTAGTGTGTGTAAGATGATAGGAATTTTATGAATAATGTGATTGTTATCATCCTATAAAGTTTATTATTTTCTCTTTAGGTCCTTGTTTACAATGAACTAAATCCATTGACGTAACTTGAAGAACAATGTTCAATTGAAAGTGTTGGGGGAACTCACTAATGAGTTGCATAAAGAAGGTAATTGAGTTGTTTGGAAATAAACAAAACCAATCCAAGTCCATATCTTTCAATTATCTAGAAAAGAGTTTTGGTATGAGTGCATCTTCAAAAATGAATTCACTACACAAGGTAATAAAAGATGACACATGGTTATTAGGATCTCCTTTACCATTATACTTTTCAAAGTGAGGAATTTCAATGTTGTGGTATAAATTTCTTTAAGATAGTAAAATACAATGGAATACATGAGAGGTATGTTGGAGGTCTACCATTGGTTTGATTTTGGTTTAAGTTGAAAATTTGTTGATGTAATGATGTCATGTTTTGCAAAAGTTTATTTATCACAAGATCATTAGGTAACATGTTTTAAGAGTTTTTCGAGTATGGTCAACTAGTATGGATGACTGGTGGGCTATTGTGTTGCATGTTTAGGAGGGGTGACGAACATGGAGGTGTTATAGGTGAAGGGAATAAATTATAAGGATTTCCAATAGAAATCCCTAAGCTTGAGTTTAAACCATTGTTGTATTACATTGTTGATGTCACGATTGGAGGTGTAAAGGCAAGGATAGAAGGCATTATTGTGGAAGTGTTTTCCTAATTGGTTTTGACCATTAGCAAAAACTTGAGCAAAACTAGTTGTTGTAGGAATATTAGCATCTACTATGTGAGCTAGGCTACACAACAGTTCTATCCCTTGTGATTAATTGATTAACTTCCTAAGGTTATCCATAATAAGCATTTTTCTCTAGCCAAAGGCTTAGTACTTAGGTAATATTGAAGTCCTTATAGGTCTTTGTCCAATTGTTTCAGTTTATCTTACGGGACATGGGCAATAGCAACCTCCAAGTCCACATGAATTTTGGATTGTGATGTGTTGGTGTGAATAAGGTTTCCTATCTAACTAGTTCACCTAGTAGGTCATATTCACATGTTAAGTTTACTCAGGTCCTAGGAATCTTTCTAGAAGTCTTAAGTGTCATGTGATCTTATCATGTCATTTAATACAATTTCCTAGGTCATTTAATATTTGATGAGTTAGTTGTCACATGACATAGGATTAAGATACTTTTCATGATCCTGTCTAATCCTATGTCTTACCTTGGTTATATTGTAGTGTAGAAAAAAGTATCCCTTTTTCACACTTTTTTGGGCCTTCCTAGTTAATTTGGACTTAATTTTTCCTTATTTTAGTGTTGTAAAGTGTACCCCTTTACACTTTCACACTTATTTAGGGTGCCTTTAATTAATTGAGCTTAATTATGCCTCAATTGGCCTTTTAATTCATTTACCAAGCCTATTTTATTATATTTTTTGAAGAGGAAACCCGACATTTACTAATGCCTTAACATAACACTTATCATTGAGCAATGTGTGTCCTAGGTTTAGGGACCTAGGACCCATTCACCCATAGGTGAATGGATCCTCCCTTAGATCTAGGACCTAAATTTAAATTATGTTTTTGGAGGTATTTTAACATATTCCAATCTATATTCAAATGGCAGCTTGTGATATTTGAAATTTAGGAAATTGAGGATACATATCTATAAATACAAGGTTATTTTCTATGTTTCACCTAGTAATTTTGAAGTGAGAATTCCTATAGAAAATTTCATGATCAAGAGCAATTCAAGGCATTCAAAGGAATATTTATTGAAGATTTATTGCAACAATCAAGATCCAATTGTCATGTCAAATTCTTCTTGCATCATGCATGTTTTTGGAGCTAATATGATGATGTGAGTTTCATGATACATTCAAGCATTCAAAGCATTATTTCAAATCAAGATTCAAGGTTCAAGATCCACATTCATTGAGGCTATTTCATGCAGGTTGCAGATTTACATTCCAAGGTGTATGCAAGGGTTTGTTGAGTGGCAACTTAGCTTTGTTCATTCTTCATTCCCTCTTTCATGTTTTTATTCATTTCAAGGTTTGTTTACCAAAATGAGGTTTGACCAAGGAAAAACCCTATTCATAAAAAATAAAACATTTTCCCCTCTTGATTTGTGATTTTAGATTTAGGTGGAAAAAATCTTGAAGATCTCTTGAAGAGCAAAATTGAAGTTGTCAAAGTTGCAAAAGTTGTCATCTCATGGAAACTCACTTATAGAATTTATTTTTAGGCTTTTCAAACCTAAAACCTAGGCAAGTTGGAAGACTTGAATGTATAGCAAAGGCTCCTGAAGGTTGCAAAAAAAACCTAACTCAAGACCCATTCACCCTTGGGTGAATGAGTCCCCGATCAGCTTCAAAAAAGCACTTTTGGTGACTAGTACACATGCCTCTACCTTTCTCTGATCTACATTTTATTTTTTGGTTTTGTCAGTATTGAGCTTAATCTTGTTATTCCAAGTGTTAGATTGCAATTTGGAGTTGATTTACTATTTTTATTTATTCTCCCCCAAAGTGTTGTTTGACCAAGACCCTTGTCCTAGCACAAAAAGGAAATCTATAGATTCACGCGTTGACTTGATTCACCTAAGGGTTGATAATCATTTTATTATGTGGATCCCATTTCCTAATCAAATAAAGGAGAATAGGTCCATTTCTTACCATATTTGGTTCATCCCACATTTTAAAACCCTATTTTCCTTGTTTTCATATATAACCAAGGTTCTCTCATACATTGTATATTGAATTCTATTTTCATTATTGATAGGAATACCATTTATTCTTGTCATATTGATCTTCCCTCTTTGTGCTTTCCATTTTTCCTTTAGATATTTGCAGGCTATCTCCATATCCAACTCTTACATGGTATCAGAGCAAGATGGGTTTCATTGGTTATTATTTTTTGAGAGATCTTGGTAGATATTGAAAAATTGAGTATGTGATTCTCTTGCATCATATGATGATCTGGAGAATTAGAAAAAAATTATAGAAATACCAGATTCTGGGGGGTTCCTCTCTGTGGCTTTGTATTGTACATTCAATTTGGAGCTTGTTGGTGTAAATGATCTCACCATTGAGTTCAGGGTATTTGAGAAAGTTAGTTTTTCCTTTTGTTTTGTCTAAATTAGACATATGAGGCTAGATCTATGAGAGTTTGAAGCTGAAAAGTGGTTTCCAAATTCAAGAGGTAGATGTAATTTTGGAGCATTTTGGGTCAAATCTAACCTTGCCATCATGTCCAAAAGGCCCAAAAACCCCAAGATTGATTGTCAATTTATCAAAATTGGAAAAAATTTCCCGAGGCCATCAGGGAAAAAATACCCCTCCTCACTCGTCTATGCAACCATACCATCGCCATAAGGGTACACTCACAATTGTTTTTATTCATTGGCCTCTTTTTTTATTTTATTTTCTAATTATCAAAAAAAAATTTCCTCAAAAATTCATTTTTTAAAATTTAAAATTCAAAAATAATAATAAAGGTACAAAGTCCGCAAACATAGACGGTCTACAGACTAGTACCAAGCGGTCTGCATTATGCCACATGGTGCAAGTTGCACCCGCCATCGACGTAGGAGGTACTATGGGGTGTAGATGCCTGGTCTTGCCACCAAACTTTGTCAAAATTCCAATGGTCAAAAAATAATATTTCACCAAATCTTTCAAGATTCCATCAAATTTTAATATTGCCAGGTAGAGATTTTGCAATCCACCGACTGAACAAGGAATATTCTGATTGATAGAAGAATATTTTAGTTACCCCTCCAACTAATGACATCCCAAAAGCTATCAATTTTAAACTGATGAAGTGATCATATTCAAATAATAGTCCTTGCTAATGTTAGCATGATGTTAGCATGGCCCTAAGGATTCCCCCCTCTCCATTGAAGTTCTGCTTTTGAAGGATGATTTTCAAACGTTCATAACTTGGGCTTAGGACCTCCTTTCTTCAAGCAATTTTTTTGATTTGGGGAAAAAATTTGTACTCTTCATAGTGGTGCATATAAATTTTTATTTTGTTGTCTATATTTTCTAGAAATTGCAGTTTCTCATAGGTGTTGTTGAACCGTTCTCATTTTGGGAACTTTCGGGCCTTTGTTCTCACTAATATGGTAACATTTTTGGGTGCAGTTTTTTTTTTGAAAGTGCATAATTTTTCATTTAATTTGTAATGGTGTAATAAAATTGATTTCATTTTGTAACAAAAATTGTACTTTGATTATGCGACCAAATTTGGCATTTGAATGTACCAAGATCAAGATCACTTCATTTTTTTGGCAAGTGGCATATGTAATCACACTAATCATAAAGTTCCATGCTCATATATTACTGGGGGGTTCTTTGATTGAGTGAATTTTGGGGGATTCTTCTTGTGGTAATGGTTGCATTCCTCCTGATTTGTGTTTTGTCCTTCTTGTTTCATCATGGAGCTATCTTTAATTCCACTTCTAACACCTTAAAACTATCCTAAATGGAAATATGAAATTAACAAATTGCTAAGAGTTAAAAGGTTGTTTAGGATAGTTCATGGGCTTGATGGTGAACCAAAAGATGATGAAGCTAAAAAGAATAAGTGGTTGAGTAGTTGTGAAGAAGCCATTGGCTATTTGTGCTTGTATCTTGAGTTGTTGTTTCACATTGAGCACTTAGATACACCCATGGATATGTGGAGTACATTGTCAAAATTATTTGGGCAAACAAATGAAATTCTAGGAAATTTGTTGGAAAATTAATTAATGAGTCTCAATCCATGTAATTTTGACAACATACATGACTTTATCACCAAATTTAAGTCACTAAGAACATAATTGAAGGATTGTAAAATTAAGAAATAATATACACAGTTGGTGTTATGTGTTCTTTCAAAGCTAGGAATTGAATATTCAGTGTTTGTGTCTACAAAGAATGCCTTTGGGAGTGAGTTTAAGATTCCTTTGAGCATTTTTCTATGTAATTCACTAGGGAGCAAGATAAGCTTATTCAAATGGGTGCTTAGAAGTCTTTAAAATCTCATGACTTAATTGCAAAGGATGAAAAGTCTTTAAGTGGCAAAGAAAAGAAAAAGAAAACACTATCCACATATAATTCCACATAAGAGCATAAGAATTCCTCTAAGGGGGAATCATCTAACAAGGAGAGGCCTACTTGTGCATATTGCAAGAAGGATGGACATGAAGAAAAATATTGTTATAAGAAGTCTATTGATGAATTGAAACATCTTCTTGTGAAGAACATAATTGGTTTACCTTCTAGAATGTCTAGTTCAACTTCTTTTAAACATACAAAATTTGATAAGGAAAAGATTCATACTATTGGGACAAGTAAGAACAAAGGACAAGCTCTTTGTTATTTTTTAGGTCATGGATCAAGGAGATGGCTTCTATATTTAGGAGCTTCTCATCATATGACATCAAAGAATTTTATGTTCTTTTCTTTTGAGCCTTGTGTAATGCCACCTATTTTGATGGGAAATCATACTATGTGAATGTAATTGGGAGGGGATCTATTGAGATTGAGGATGACACCTTCAATGATGTCCTGTGTGTACCTCATTTGAAAAATAATCTCCTTTCCATATATCAAATCACATGGTGGAGCAGGGAGGACTGTGGAATTCACTCCCAATTCAATTGTCATAAGAGACTTGGAGAGAAGATGGGTCATTGCTACTAGGATAATATCATGCATATTGACTATACACCTTTTTAGACTTTGTTCCTAATAACGACTTTGATCATTTGGATGATGATCACACTTCTAGTGTGGACTATGATTTTGAGGAGAATTTTGGTTACTTGAACTTGGGTGTTCTCACATCGGATCTAGTTATTGAGCCATGTATTCCATCTCCTCCATATACTGTTGCAGTTGATGATGCTTGTGTTGCTATATATATGGCTTCTTGTGATTCAGTATAGCAAGATATGCATTATTTTCTAGATATAGTGACTTGGGATGGCTTCTTGACATGTATTTCAAACTTGTTTGTGGAGTTTCATATTGCAGATTTGGGAGACACCATTGATTGCATTCATCTTCTCTTTCATGAAGATGATCCTTTTTCAATTGTTGTGAGGGAACATTCTAACCCTCTTGTTCATTCTCTACATGGTCATTCTTCATAGTTTGGCATGAGTGTGGATAATTTTGGACAACATTTGGAGGAGGCTTCTTTATCTTTAGAGGAGATACCTTTATCTTTGGATTGTGTTCTACATCTATCTCTACTAGATTTAGGATTGTCATCTTCAACAATGTGACCTAGAATACCTTGTATAATTCTTGATTTTTTTTCTTCCTAAGGGGAGGAATGTTGTTCTACGGTCTTGGATCATCTTCAACATTCATTTTCAAGCATCTACCATCTTTGTAGGAGACACTACATTGAGGGGGCTACATAGTCTCTCTTCTTCTTCCCTCTTATGGGGGGTATTTTTCCTCGTATGGGGTTTTGTCCTTCTCATTCTTCATTGAGATTATTTTGTCTTTCATCTCTCCTTTGGGGAGGATTTTTGTCCCACTAGGTTTTCTCATTTTCTCCATTTGTGAGAGATTGCATTTGTACATGGGTACCTAACATGGCCTAGTAGCCAGGACCCATCATCATATTTACATAATTTGCATTAGTTTCCTCTTCCCTAAGATGCACTTCAAGGGGGTATTGGTGTGAATAAGGTTTCCTATCTAACTAGTTCACCTAGTAGTCCTATTCACATGTTAAGTTTACTTAGGCCCTAAGAATCTTTCTAGAAGTCTTAGGTGTCATGTGATCTTATCATACCATTTAATAATTTTTCCCAGGTCATTTAATATTTGATGAGTTAGTTGTCACATGAAATAGGATTAAGACACAGTTTGTCATGATCTTATCTAATCATATGTCTCGCCTTAGCTATATAACCAAGGCTCTCTTATACATTATATATTGAATTCTATTTGCATTATTGATATAGTTTATTCGTGTCATATTTATCTTCTCTCTTTGAGCTTTCCATTTGGCCTCTAGATCATGGCAAGCTATCTCCATAGCCAACTCTTACATGATGAAGTCATGGGAAACATAGGATTAGGAAGGAATCCAAGATGGATTGGGTAGATGCAAAGTTATAAGGCTCAGGTTCAACAATAGTTGTGGTTGCAACGCGGGAAGACATAAGTCTAAAATCACGTCTCATTGGGTATTAGCCATGGGACACCAGGTTGTGAAGCTCATAAATTTTTAATTAGTTTCAAAACACTATAATGCTCATACAATGAAGGGAATCTAATGCCTTACCATAAAAATAAGCCATAATAAAAAAATAAACTATATAATAAAACAAATACTCACAAACAAGGTTTCTTTTAGAAGCCCAAGTGATAAAATTTCAGAGAGTTGCAACACTTTGAAATACTCTAATTGTCTGTATCTGTACGTTCAACAATAACATTAACTAAAAATTTGAACAGAACCATAGTTCAACATTCTCTTCTTTTGTAGACAAGTTTTCGTTTTTTTTTTAACAATTATAAATTCAGAACTGTATTCAATCCTACAGATCAATTAAATCATTTTTTTTTCTTTTCACATTACATTGGATTGTTTCCTCCATATAGGCCGCAACACATAATTTGTTTTTCTGGACTGTTGGAGTTTGAGATCCTGAGTAATACAACTGAACATACAATTATATTTTCCTTCCTAACCCAGTGAAGAATTTTCTGAACTGAAATCTCAAACATAGCCAACGTGATTTCCACCTGGAAGACAACAGTTCGACAGTATCTAACAAACTTCCACTCCCTCCTTCAGAATTTGATCTTCAACGCCTTCATTCAACAAGAAGACCTTCAATTACGTTGCATTTAACAAATACTCAGTTAATTGTCCAGATTTTAACCTGACCCAGCCTATCCCACACTTGTTCGACTGCCTTAGTTATCAAATCATTTCTATAACTCAACAAAATTCAAATCTAACTTTATATATATATATATATATATCATATAATGCAAAAATCTAATTTAACATCTGTTAAATTTCCAAGTCTTTCTTCAGCTCACTGCCCAGCCACCCCCGAGCTCTTCTCTGGCTCACACAGAGCATTCTTTGACTCACACAGAGTCGAGCTGGCTCACACAGAGCACTCAGAGATATTTGAAACCGAAATGAAACTAGAACTTTCTCTACCAATTTTTTTTAAACATTCGCTATTGGGAATTTAAATAAATTTGCATTTCATTAACCATCTGAAAGTTTCTTAATTTGAACTGAAAAAGAAAATTTTCTACGGGTACCAGCTGCCTTACCTCTCTTCTTCCCGTTTTGTTCTTCCCTTCTCCTTTGTTATTCCATTCTGCTTCTCTTATTCATTCTGCGACCTTTTTTTTTTCCCAAAAAAACCGTTTTCTATACTCTCGCATAACCAACTTCTCTATTTCTTGAAATTGATAATAATACCACCAAACAAAATAGGAACCATAAAGGTCCAAATAAAACAATAAAACTATTTTATATTTAATTAAATCCTTATTACCATGTTTTTTCCACATAAACAATACTTTATATTGTTAAAGTGTCATGATCTAAATAAACAAAAACTTAATAATAATTGTCCCATGTTCATCATTAGACATATTTATTTTGTCCAATAAAAGAAGATCCCAACAAGCCAAAATTGCTATGACCCTACAGGGAAAACACAACACAATCACAAAAACTGAAATAATTTCCACACATAGAATCCAAAACAACCTAAGAAAGACAAAGACAAAATTGTGATCCAAAATTTAGCTAAAAATGATTGGACAAGGGTGTTGGGTGCCCTAGACTAGTGAAGTTGAATTTTCTAATTTCAAAATCTAGATATGTGCTACAATGTCTGAGGATCCTAATTTGTAAATGTTTAAGTTTGACAATAAATGGATTTTTTAGAAATGCACATAATTTCAATTTTTCTATATGTAGAACATAATTATGCATGCAATTTTATATTTTTCAAATAATGTAATGTGTTCCCAAGGATTTTTTAGATTTTTAAATGCAATACTAAACTAAATCTAATCTTACAAGTCTGGAAATTACAAATTTTCTATCTTTTGATATGATAACAACAATGTAAATTTTCACTTTTTCAACACATGCATGAATAAATGATAATTTTAAACATTTCAGATTATTTCCATACTTTATCATGACCTAATGATGATTTTCCAATGCAAATATTGACTAGATATTTCTTGCAACAACTGAAATAAACACCATTTATCTTTTGAATTGAAAATTCTATACAAATTTTAACTTTTTCAATACTTTTTTTTCACAATTTTCATGCATAAATCATGAATTTAAACTTTTTCAAATTTTATTCAAATTTTAAGATGAGCTAATTAAGGTTTTAAAAGGTTTTAAAATGCACAAATTTTAGGGTTGAGCAAAATGTGATGTTGGAAAAAGGGATCTAGGGTCTAAATCACACTCCTTCCAATATCACAAGGGAAAGGACTAAAATTGATCTTAAACACCTACTTGGCTACTAACCTCAATAGAAGAGCCAAAATGGTAGATCAAGGTTTTAGTCTTTTGTGATGTATGTGTGATGATATAATTTGATGATGCAAAGATGTACCTTGGTTAACTGTGAAAATACAACAAACTGAGATAATTTCTAGAAAATACACAACTGAAAGAGAGAAATAGAGTTTACAACAAAAAAGGGTAGACATAGAGGAACTTGACATATGAATTTGGGCTTGATTTGGCTAGACATGGATGTCGGGCACCCTAGACTTGGAAGAAGATACTCAAAATCAGGTTTTAGACTCTTACATTTCTCCTTTTCTATAGGTTCTTCTTCTCCAAATTCAATGTTGAGACTTTGTCTATCATTGATAAAATCCACTTTCCCTAATTCGTTGACTTGTAGGACTTGAATGCTTGAATGAATAGTTAGGTCTTCAATCCTCTCCAATTTCGCTTTAGATTTGTAACTTGCACACAAGGAAGAGGGGAAAGGGTTGTGTCAATTTTGGTATTTTTACCTCCACAACAACTATAATGATATAAAATAGAGCTTACCCTCGGTCCAGAAGATGCTAAATGATAATTAAGTGACAAATTGACAGTTGTTGTAACCCACCACTTAGATCTATATTCCTTGATGGATTGAAGTCATTGTACTCATCACCTTCAAGGAGAAATTGATACTTGATTTGAAGTCCTGCAAGTGTTAGTACTCACAAAAAAATTGACATAAAACATGAACAAACACATAAAAATATGATGCATTGCTAACATGATGCTTGATTGAAATAATGTTGCTATAATTCTGCTCTTGATTGCTCTTGACTATTTTTAGCATGCTTGATTGCTTAATTAATTTCATTGGGATTTCAAATGGTGAAAAATACTTGTATTTATATGCAATTATTTAATTTCCTACACTGATAAATGACTTTAGATTTTTAAATATTAAAATGTTGCCTTTGAAATATTTTAAATTGAGCCAAAATAGGCTACACAAGGGCATTGGATTCCCTAGTCTAGACCTATTATTTTGGGGCCTTAAGCATTGATAAGTGAATAATAAATCTTTATTTTGAATTCCACTTCCAGTTTTCTAAATATTATTAAAAAATAGGAAAATCAAAAGCACAATTGGGTCCAAGCACATGAGGGGGAGCTAAACCTAGTGTAACATTTTCAAGGGTGACAACTTACAATGCTAAAGTTTAATCCCATTTTGATGAAGGGAATAATTAATTTTTTTTATGTGGACTCTCCACCATTTTTTGTTTGAAGAGTACCAATTCAAGATTGAGCTCATTTTCAATCATTATGTAAAACTTCTTAAAAGTTTCAAAAGCTTTAGATTTCTTCTACAAGAAATAAATCCAAGCCAACTATGATCACAAATGAATGGAATGTTATACTTACATCCTTTAGCATAAGTTATTAGTAATAGCTCATATAAATTAGATTGAATGAGTTGTATCTTTCTTTGCACTTTCCAATTTGAACTAGTCAATTGGTTTCTATGTTATTTTTTAGAATGCAAGCTTGACATTTTCAATTATTTTGAGTAAAGTGGGCAGATCTACAACACTATTTTGCATGATCCTATTTTTTTCTAATTAAAATTTCCACATATTGCATTCCATTAAATAATACTATCTAAATATTTCTTTTTTTAGTAAGTCAAGAACAAATCCTAGAAACACTTGAACTCCCTTTGAATTTTAATAAATTTTCATCTTCCCAATTGGTAAATTCAACTTGATTATTTGATTTCTTTTAGAGTACCACTTACCCATTTTCCTTGGAATAAAATGGACTTTCCTTGTTGTCAAATCATCACTAGTGACAAGTTATGTCACCATTTAGGAAGATACAATACATGGTGAAGTATAAAATATGGAAGCATGAGAGCAAATTGAGCCAAATTGTTCATTTTCTAATAGGCTTAATTATTCAAAATAATTGTGTCAAAATGTCGTATGTTGTGCGGCTCTAGTATCTAATACCCAAGTATGATGTCATGATGCATTAATTTCATTGAAGTATAGTAGGCAAATTTTGATAGAAAAAATAAAAATTCACCATGATCATTACCACATGTAAACTATATTGATCCTAATAATATATCATCATAGTGGGTTGCATCTTTTTGTTTGAAATAATTTTCTATTTTCCTTTAATCTCTTAAACTCATAGGATTGATGGCTACCTTTTTTACCACATTATTTATAATACATATGTTTTTTTTATAATTATGGTTGTCACATTAAAAGTGTCCTCTACCACTTGTACCTCCTCTTCCTTTATTCTTCTATTTGTTGAACAATTTGGATAATTGAGAGGGTGGGTGAATCAGTTATCATAAAAAAAATTATTTACTTTAATTAATCCAGAGCAAGCTTATATCAATCAAATAATAATCAAACATATATGAACATGAAAGTATACAACAACACCATGCACGATGAACACCAGAATTTACATGGAAACCCAAGAAGGGAAAAACCATAGAGAATGCTAATTCTCAATAATAAAACACCAGTTAAGGTGACACCGATTAAGGTGATTTTTACAAAGGTTGGCTGCCAAAAATGCTCACTATAGGTAAGGCTCATTGCTGGTGGGCTCACTACCCAATTAAAAACATTTGATTACAAAATAGTCTCACTGAAAAAAATGAACTGATGAAGCTACATCTACATATGCATGAATTCAGTTCTGGTTAAGAGCACAATATAATTTGTCTGCAACAGATTCAGTCAAGAATCTTCTGCACACCTTCCTTACACAACCTCTGCAAAGCATATTACTTCTTCCTGACACTTTCCTTTAGCTTTCTTATCGCATAATCCTTCGCACTCTTTTATCTGCTCGCACACACCATACACCACACTTCTTCTTCATTGAACAAAAACAACTTTTACTTATACCATTCCATGCCTTCATAAACTTCTAAGTCGACCAAACACAATGTCTTCATAATCTTCTAAGTTATCCTATCAAAAACATGTTGGCTTGAAGAGCAACCTTGAAATATTTAGTAAGGCTTGGCACGCTAGCACTAAACCGAAAAGATAGGTCGCACATAAAGATCTTCTTTCCACGTTACCAAGGGACCCATAAATAGGTCATACATAAGATAGGCTCATCACATAAAATAATTATCAAAAGATAGCAAACTTGAATTACATGAAATATATTCTAGAGTCGATGGGAATGCATCGGAGAAACACAATTAGACATACCAAAACTTGTAACAGGCTACATGAATGTCTAGATAGCAAGGATACCCAGAGTAAGATTTGAGCACAGTAGCCAACATCAAAAGATTAGACTTCATTATTATGCATTAACTGACTTCCACGGATGTCCCAAAAATAAGTACTACCACATCCATATCAAGGATAACATCCACACTAAGTACTCGATAGGATAGATCATTTTTGTATATCATCCAAAGCATAACCTTCCAGATCCCAGGTTTTGACATCAATGACAACAATGTTAAGTCATCTCAACAACTTCTCAACACCATTGGTATCTGCCTCTTACCCAATCATTGTGACCACTTATTATGATTCTTTCATTTTTCTTGGGAAAGATAAATATTTTCACTAGTGCCCTCAAATTTTCTCCCAAAAGATTTTTCATGTTTTTCCAATTTTTCAATCAATTGACCAAAAAAAAATTTCCTCAATTAATCACTCGCCTATAGAGACTCCAAATAGGTTTAATGATGGAAGGAGTTCCTTTATTAATATTGTAAGATAGATATTAACTTTTCCATTAGTAGCATCAACATCTTATTTATGGCATGAATTTTAGAAGCCAAGTTGATGAAATGACCATTCTTCAATTCAAGGTTGAATATCTTAAATTTTGAATAGGAATCATATAGATATCATAATTTTTTAAGGATTTTCAAAGCTAATTTTCCCTTGTATGTGTTAAAACACTTCTCCATTAAGGGAAGCCTTTATCAAAACCAAGACACTAGAATTAATACACTTCATACTTCCTTTTCCTTAATAGCTATTAGTTTTCTAGGTTGAGTGTCTCCATCACATATATCACACCAAAAATATTTAAAAATGAGATTTTTTAAAAAACTTATACTAACTATCCATGTTTCTTTTCTAATTAGGTTTTCACCAACCATTGTCACAATAGATTTTATTTTAAATCGTGCAAATTACACAAATCTTTATACAAATTTATTTCTTTAATTTTCATATTTGATAAGGATAAAGTGGGGGTTTTGAAAGGTCCCATACCTTTAAAATTTTATAATAAGATATATAATGAGTAGAGCTCAACAAAGGATCACAAAAAGGATAAAAAAGTTTAATCTAGATGATTGGTAACACCTATAAAACTACCCATCGGGAGTAAGATAATAGAAAATAGAATATATATATATATCAACTAAATCATGGTGACTTTAATCTAAAGCACTCTAGATAGCCCTAAATATAATAGGTAGACCTAGCCACCAATTTAATTATATTGAAATCCTTCATGATTAAGTTCCCTTTTTTATTGCTATCCTAGAATAATAATAATTTGTAGGAATCTTCACTAGCATTTCCTACATAGATTTGTTGCTTTATTTTTTGTTAAAAGCAAGGGAAGTTTAAAAAAACCTCTATGATTGCATTCATTGAAGAAAGAAAAGTTCCCTTTTTTATTGCTATCCTAGAATAATAATAATTTGTAGGAATCTTCACTAACATTTCCTACATAGATTTGTTGCTTTATTTTTTGTTAAAAGCAAGGGAAGTTTAAAAAAACCTCTATGATTGCATTCATTGAAGAAAGAAAAGTATAACTATTTTTTGGTGAAACAACAATAAAATCCACTAAATAACCTTCACATGATTGGTAGAGACATAAGTAAAACTATAAGAATTG
The DNA here is from genome assembly GCA_007258455.2 of Sequoia sempervirens. NCBI lineage: Eukaryota > Viridiplantae > Streptophyta > Pinopsida > Cupressales > Cupressaceae > Sequoia > Sequoia sempervirens. The sequence goes on from VDFB02254384.1 coordinate 17,455, forward strand.
GTATTTTTAGTGTGATTTTTTTGGGGTCTCTCCTTTAAGACAATTCACACCCAACAACCAAAGATATATTTTCCTCCCTTACGAAAATGAGTTTGCTTTCTTTTCTTTAACTTGTTCATTTCCAATGTTTTATTGTAGCAATCTCCTTACAAAATGATATATTATCCTCTTTAATTTCTACCACTACTCTCAAGAGATTTCTCAACCAACACATTAAAAGGAAACATAAATTTTGACTATCACTCAATTAAAGATATCTTATTATGATTCGCTTCCTCATATCTTGCTCATGTATGTTGGAAAATTTAAAATTAAATACTTTTATTTAATTTTCTCTAAATGTATAGATTGAGGCACTTAATTTTTAAGAGGATAATGACCTGTACTTCGATACCATTATTAGGCCAAGATTGTAAAATAAAAATAAAATGGTATTAAATTTAATTGTATTGAAAATGAAGATTCACATGTTTATTTGTAGGAGAATGAAGAAGTTAAATTTCTAAAAATAAAATAAATTATCAAAAAATACCAAACAATTGAATGTGGTAAACAATAGGATTACCTATAAAGATCAATATTTACAAATAGCTTTAATTTTTTTTAAAAAAAATTTATGATTATTTGTTAACATTTCCTTGCAAGGTATCCTTTGGATTAGATGACATTATTTAAGGGTGTCCATTTTTCAAATTTATCAAAGACTTGCATGTGGGCTCATTTATTATGAGAAAAAAGTAAGAAATTTAGAGATTCAACACAAGATTTGTACATAATAATTCTCTATATTTTATTCAACTAAAGAAGATTATATATATCATCTGAGAGGATCAACATACTCCTTCAATACTAGTTCTAATTAAGCATTACAAAAAATTATATATAACCTCTAAGAGGATCAACATACTCCTACAATTTTGATTCTAATTAAGCTCACCTAACCATCAAACTAAAACTAACACTCACATTTCTAATGGTTTGATACTCCTGGTATCATTTCTCTATAATACTACCAATTACGTTCGTATTCATTATTTAACACTCCCCCTTAAAGAATATGTGAACTCTCTATGATACCTAGCATATCCCTACATAGTAAAAACTTGATTGACAAAGAAAAAATGAAATGAAAACTCCTTGTAAGTATCTTCTCTTTTTTACAAGTATATAAATATAAAGTTACTTCATCAAACTATCTAGTAACTCTCTTGAATATATAATTTCTATGTTCTCTCTTGCTAAATTATCTAGTTCTTGAATTTCATCTTCCCAAACTCCTAAATTCTAGGACATCTTAAGTATTGGGAAACCATCCATGTTGAGATGGACCTTAGATTGTCCTTATAGCTTCAGAGATCCATCCTCTTCAAGAAAGTGGATAATTTATTTTTATGTTCACCATCTTCATTTTTTGTTTCATAAACATAGAATAACACTTCCATCAATTTATAATCTCTACTTCTAACAAAAGTTATAATAAAATGAAACTATTACAACTTCATTTTTGCCTACCATTTTAGCTTCTATGTGTTCTTGCTTGTCATAGTAGTAGCATTTTCCTAATTTTGTTTCAATCACCATCAAATTTTCAAGGTTTGTTTCAAAAATTGACAAATTAATATCTTAAAACTTCACATGGAAATGAATTCAAAATGTTTGGTATATATTTTTTTCTTTCTTTGTTTGCAATAGGACCAATTAGTAGGAGAGGAATAATGTTTGGTATAAGAGAATAGTGCAACTTGTGAAAATATCATTCAAAATTAGTTTATTTGTTTGTTCTCTCATTAAAAATAATATGTTGATAGGAATTTTAGCATGTTGACAAAATCAAATTAAATATCAATGCATCCCACCTCTCTTAAAATGAAATTAATTTTTGAAATGGAAAATGATAACCTCAAGGTTCCTTATGACTGGGTCTTGGCCTACAAGATAATCTAGTTGTTCGTTATATTCTTTTGGTAACACATAAAAGGACTTACATATTTTTCTTATGGGATCCTAAAAAGAGTGTTATATTTGAAATATAAATAGACTCACAATGTTCTTAAACCTAATCTTATTATTTCCATATCTTATGCCAATATGTTGATGGGTACAGTCCAACAAATAACCTTAGCACTAATCAAAATATTCTTTCACTATTGGAAACAATCTTGTTCATCAGGTATCCAATGGTAGTGATATTGGTTCCTAAACTAACTAGAGTTTTGTAAAAAAGTTTAAAAGAAGGGGAAAACAAGAGTGTTTAGAGAGATCCTAATTTTGGATCTTCCATTATAATATGTGAACGTATATGTAGACAAATCTAACATTTACTATTTCCTACTTAACCAGATTAATCACAATATCATAATAAAAATTCTACATTTAGAGGAAATCAATATCATAGAGACCCATTAAACACCCAATAGTGGGGCAGATTAATAAGATGCATTACAATAATTGAGTGAAATGTTTACATTAATGATTACAAGACAACTTATAGTTAGTAGGTTGTAAGTGATAAAAATAGATTCATTAAATATTTGATTATATTAATATATACAAAATGAAAGGTACAAATACATGCTTGGAAATCATGAAGTAAACATTACAAACTAATAGTTTTATAATTTCTAGTGGTATCCAACAATTTAAAGAATAGTTTGGAATGAAATTTCAATCCCTTGGCTTCTAGAAATAAAATCCAATAATCCTTGGTCAAAAAAATGGCATCTAGACCTTTACAAAGATAAATATGTTTCCTTTATAGAGGAAGACACCATCCTCAACAATATTTGATGGCTCACATCAATCTTCATTATGAATAGTGCATATCTAGTAGGGTGGTGTGTAGGGTGGAATTTGATTATAAAATATATATGCAAACACCTATTTCTAATCATCACCTAATATCACATCCTAATACCATACTAGTTGCAACACATTCCCTAGTACACTTCCAAATTCCCCTTTTAATACCCATATTTAATAATAATATCTCCATAAATCCCCATCTCTATTAAATAATTAAATCCATTTTATTATCTATATCCAAATAATATTCATTTATCTATTCAAAATAAATAATAATATCTATTATATATATTTTTAATAAATGATAAAATCCAACATATTTATTTGTAACCCCCCTCATTATGTCATCTCTATTTTTATCTTATGCACAACTATCTATCCAAAATAATAAAAAAATAGGAGACAATTATCCTCACATATTTATAACTCCCTTGATTATTCTTAGTCAATGAGGATTCCCCACTTTCTTCTATTTTATCTTAACGGTCCATTGAGGTTGAATCTCCATAGTTCACATTCCTCCCTATAGCTCTATAAATCAACCACTTCACCATTTACTTATATTTAATTTAATGATTATTTTCCAAGTACATGTTATTGATTTGCATAACCTACACTTTGGATCTAAGAGTACATCCAAAAAATATGAGGTTTAAATTTGGTATTAGTTTTCATATTTTTATTTTGTATTTTCATTCTGAGTACTTCTGAGTTGGCCTAAGGGTGGAGAACTTGTACACTTGAAAGAGAAGCCACACATTCAAATCCTATAGGGGTAGGGAATGTACACCTTTTATTTGAAGCACAATTAGGCGCCTCTTGCATACTATGGTTACGAGGTAGTCCCATACAGTCACTTTCCATCTATAGACTCAAAAATAGATCACCCAACATCGTAGACTATAAAAGGACCTTTCCTTTCCTTTCCTTTCCTTTCCTTCCATTGCTTTATATGAGGTATTTCCTTAATTTTAGAATAGGATCTTAGATTTTCTATTGTTTCCTATTTTGATTATGAATCTAGGATACACACCCCCATAATAATCTCTCTCATTTT
>VDFB02254385.1:0-122260 GCA_007258455.2 Sequoia sempervirens
TTGGGAAAATGCTAGAAGTCTGCCCCTCATAGCAATCAGCCAAGACAGCAAAATCAGAATTACAATTTTATAAGTTTAGCACTTATAAACCGAGGTTAGATTATGATCCATCTTTGAGAATTCACGGGAAGAAGTCCCTTCATGTTATGCAGATTGAAGACTATTGGTCTAACTTGGTGGACGAATATGGAGTCGGGAAGAAGATGTGGTCAAGAATTCCAATAGACCTTGTGAAAAAGTGTGACTTATTCCCCATTCCTAACGAGGTAAAATACAATGGAGACTACGTGCATCCTCAATTTGAACAAGAAAAGAACAAGCCTATCTTGTTGCCCAACTGGACACAACCTGAGTTGACTGATTTGAATGTATTGATGAAGGATATTGTAGCTTATTCTAGGGAATGGGTGGATAAGCCCTAAGAAAAGAAGGAATATCCCTTACCTATGCCACACTGAGCAATGAAGAAAGTCAAGGAGAAGCAATTGGAGAAGGTCCTGATGAACTTCCATGTCCAAGCAAGAGGAAGGCAATGATTGAAGATCTTCAAACAAAGGAGAAGGAAGCAGCTAGTAAAGAGTTGGAAAGTAAGAAGCAAAAGGTGAATGAGATTCCATCATCTTCAAGTACACTATCCATCTGAATAGTAGAAGAGGCGTCCATTGTTGAGATTGAACCAAACCATGAACAAGAGGTTGAATTTCAAGAGTTAGAACAGCTAGATTTTCTTCAAGAACAAACCTGCAATGAGTGTTTGGGAGGAGGTGATACACTGATGATTGAAGGCATGGAAGATATTGAGATCCTTGAAAACAATGAGGAGCTGGGAGATGAAATAATTTCTGCCTTGAAAGGGATTGATGATGATATTCAATTGGAAGATGGGATGGAATTATCCACTATCTCAGATTGGTTGATTGAAAGTTTGATGAAGAAATCTAAACCACTAGATGAAGTCCAACCAATTGAAAGCATGCAGGATTTCTTAGAGAAGATTCGCAAAGCTAAAACACCAAAGAAGCCTAAAAAGTACTCTCAGATTATCAAAAATGGTGCGGGATCCAGGGTTTTACAAGTTGCAGTCCCAAAGGTTCACAAGCCTAGAGATCAGATTACTCCTATGGACTATGATGTTACAACGTTGGACATTGGGCCAACCACGAGAGATCAAGATTTCCATGAGCTAGCAGAAACTTCGAAGGCCATCAAGGAGAAGTTTTAACAAAACAGAGGAAAAGAAGGAAAGACTAGAGCTGGAAAATTTGAGATTAATAGAGTTCATTCAACAAATAACAGCCCCCTTGCGCCAAGAAGGTGAAGCTTTTATCCCACCATCATCCCTTCCTTTGGAATCCGTTCACAATCTTGAGGCTATGAGGATCACAAGCCAAGCAACTAGGAGTTGGATCAACAATATCTCAAAACAAATGGAGCAATTCTTGGAAAAATGTGCTCAGACCTATGACAGATCAGCCTTGCTTATGACTGAAATTTGCCAGATTGAAGATAATTGGGAAGACTTCCAATATATAAAAGACAAGGTAATACCTCGTTTGAAGGTTTTAAAGTAAGTATCCCTGCAAATATTGATCTAGGAAGGTGTTATTGACAGTGGAGCTTCATATGATTTCAGCATATGGTATCATTCCTAGTTAGCAAAGAAGAAGATATACGATGGAATGAAAGAGGACTGTGCTGTTATACAGAATTCTCTTCGGAAAATACAGCATAGAATCCTCACCTCTCTTGAAGGATTAACAAGGCAAGAGCATCATGATACAAATGGCTTGGATTTGGAGGGATTGAAGAGGAGTGTGATGAATATTTACTTCAAGAAAATGCAGGTTATCACAGAAAACCAGCTTGATGACATGTCTTCTCTTTGACCTTTATGGATAGCTTTCGGAAATAAGAAGGTATATGGGAAAATACTTTCACTCGGTGCCTTGAAACCTTGGACATAATGGGAGTGCTCCTGGATTCTATTCCAAACATATCAATGGAGGAGCTCGATTTGGTGTTAACAAAGTTTCTTGCATTTGCAGCCAAGGAGCAAGCCAAGGGGAATTGCATTTTGGATTCCCACTTGCTCCATTAATTTGCAAGGTGTCATTATTTTCCACACTCCAAATGGCTTGTCCTACTTGTGGCATATGTCCATAAGTTAGTTATGCTTTTTAGGGTTAAGGTTTCTTGGAATAATCTTGGCCATTGATCTCAAATCAATCTAGGCCATTGCTTTGTAATTGGGGTGCCTATATAAACCCCACTCATTTCATTTATTCCGGGAGACTTGTGCAATTGTTGCTACTAGTGCTATTCAAATAATGATTTGATTCATAGTTGAGCATTTGTTACTTTGAGAGCTTGTATGGTTTCATATTTCTTCAATAAAGTAAATTAGCTTCAACATTTTTTTAGATGAATGAAAGATTGATAGTGTTGAAAATAGTGAAATTAGTTCATACCTTTTTCAATTGAATGATTTTCAATTTGATGTGCAAGGTTAGTTTGAACTTTGAAACTGTTTAACTTTAATTCTATTACCTATATGCATTGTTCGAATTGATGGTGGTATTGAGTAATAGGACATCATTCATAAATCCCATTGAGGATTGCACCATCTTTGTCTAGTTGTAGTCATCGTACTTGGCAAAGCAAAGATTGGTTTGAATTTCACTATCCAACATTTGTCTCTTAAGTTCATAGGAGTAGTTTAGCATAAGTCTAGTTTCTAAACCCTAATCCCTTTTCCTTTTTTTTTTTAAAATCAGAAACCCCCATAATAAAAGAGCATTCAACGTCAAATCAATTTAAATCCTTACTTTTGAGTAATTTGTTGTCAAGGGTCCCTTTGTGATACCAGCATATTACATCATCCATTGAGCTTGTCCATTCCCCAATTTACGAAACATTGGAATTACCGTATGACTTTTCTAGCAATCTTAGCATACGAGGTAGTTTTTCAAGAGAGGATAGAGCGTCTTTGGACTCTTTGTTCTAGTGTGTTCGCTGTGTCATAAAACACGCATCAACAGCATGCTCCCTTGCATTAACTAGCACTGTGTGATTTTGAAAAAATCTAAGCCTACTACGAAGTGCATGCCTATCAATGGGAAGATACATTTTGTAATTTCATGTTTTATGTACCTCTTTCAAGAGGTGAGCACCTCCTACCTAGGGTACACACTTTTGGCTTTAAAATCTTGTAAGTCTTCTCATTGGTGTGCACTCTCCACTGATTAGCATTTTTGACATTTTAACTTTTATGCACCTATTTTCACAAGCATGTACCCTCCAAATAGGCAATATTTTCTCATGCAATCACAAAACTTTCCCTTTTCTTTGTCATCTAAGCTCTGACCTTCACCTCACTGTGTGCATTGGAAAGCTCCTTTCATTGGGTCTGCAAAAGACATTAACTGAAGATGACAAAAAAAAACATCGAGGAACACAAGAAGGGTTCAAGAATCACTCATAATTAGAGGAAAAAGAAGGCTTTTTTAAAAGAATACAACACATTACACTGAAGCAACTAGAGCGAATAGGAAAAACATAATAGATAAACCATGGTAGTAAACAAAGAGAAAACAGAACTATTAAGCATGCTAACAAAATATGCAGTGGTAGATTTAAGAGGGCATCAGTTCCATTTAGAGTTTCATGGTTCTGAAGTTCATAACAAAATAATGCAAAGAAAATTGCACAGATTTCAAAACCAAAAGTGTTAGGACTGCTCTGCAGAAAGAGGACCATCAGCAAAAGACACTAACTGAAGATGACAAAAACAACATGAGGAACACAACAAGGGTTCAAGAATCACTCATAATTAGAGAAAAAGTAAGGCTTTTTTAAAAGAATACAACACATTACAGTGAAGCAACTAGAGCGACTAGGAAAAACTAAACAGATAAACCATGGTAGTAAACAAAGAGCAAACAGAACTATTAAGGATGGTAGCAAAATATATAGTGGTAGATTTAAGAAGGCATCAGTTCCATTTAGAGTTTCATGGTTCTGAAGTTCATAACAAAATAATGCAGAAACAAAGTTGCACAGATTTGAAAACCAAAAGAGTTAGGACTGCTCTGCAGAAAGAGGACCATCAGCATTGAAGTATTGTTAATATGCATCATTGACTGTCCTGACATCAGAAGACCCACTGCTCAAGCCTGTTATTGACTGTTTCCCAGATCAACATGTCCATTCACATGTAGGAGACTTAGGCTGTGGAAGATGAAGCTGCTATGTATTGTCTTCCCAATGTTAAGCCCTCAAGGCATATCAGTAGGTGCCAGTGTTTAGTCTTTTTTATTACATTTTTCTTCTGCCATCATCCTTGTGTATGACATCTTCAATGACTTCCACTCGATGTTGTTCATACTGATTGCAAGCCACTGACAGTTCATTACTAGAAACCAGATGGAAATGCAATCTTGTATTGCAGGAACAATAAATTCATTTTCCTTGATATCATTTGCCATACCATTGATTGTATTTTCCAGACTTTTTAGGATAATACAGTTTATTGTAGTGATGGAAATGCAATCTGGTATTGCAGGAACAATGTATGAACTAGCTTTACATCAGATGGTGAATTCCATTTAAATAATTGCTGTAGGTTTTGATTTTGAAGAACCATATACTATAGGATGCTAATGCCATTCAAAAATGCATCAAACTTTGGAACAATATAATTCATGAAGTTTTCGACAGAGAAGAACAACTTATTATTATTTTATTTATTATCTTGCTCTGTATAATTCATTTTGGGGTTATGTCCAATAATGTCTAGCTTTGTTTATGTCAAATATCTCCACACTTCCAAACAATTCAAACTCTTCAAAAATTCTACATTTTCTGAACATTATAACTACGCTCTTAGGAGAGCTATCTATGTTACAAGTATAGATACATGCATCACTACTAGAATTCTCAATGATTATTAACAAATGAAAAAAGGTAAAAAATAGAACCAAATATATTTTGGATTATGAAGATAACAAGCATTCAAAAATTGCAATTGATTACTTTTCCAATCTACAACTGCATTTTAATATGTTTTAATGATAAACACCAATTAAGGGAAAATTTGTGTAAATTCTGTATACATAGTAGCCTATGAAGAGCATACCTTAAAACTTTGGGGGGAAATATCCAACGATCCTGTCAATTGTGGTGCTACTAGGAGTTGATTTAATTTTATTCCTGATAAATGCACCTCCCCAACAAGTCCTGATGCTTTCATCCCAACACATTCATCTTGCCATGCAGCTTTCTCATTAACTGATCGTTCCAAAGATTTTACTACATGCCCTTCAAATTTCGTCCTGCCTGTCAGTTTCATATGCATGGGCTTTGAAGAGCCAATTGGAGCAAAAGGAAATAAGCCAAGAATATCAAACCCACGCAAACGTAAGTCAGCGTCAACACTCCGGATATCTGGAGTAAAAGCAAAGTTGAGATCTGAACTCTTGTTCTCTGAATAGAGTAAATTGGGATATGCTATTTCAATTTTTGTCAGAAGATCAAAAGTACTCGAAGAAGAGCTTATTGTAATAGCTTCATCAGAAATAATAATTTCACCATGAGCATCAGTGAAAGACCCTTCAGCCTTTGGTGCTGTCCATTTAATGTCATAGCTCCTGAAATAAATATTAATACATGAGATCACCTAGTACACAAACTACTCTGGAGTTATAGTAAGATTAGATTAGTCAATAATTGAACAATGAAATTCATTTAAGAAAATTTCTGATTTGCTAAAGAAATTACAGAGTGGGGAATGTTACTTACGGTCTCAATATGGAACCAAATACTTTGGCCTCAATATTTACATCACCAAGTTTGACAGGCATTTTTTGGATTCCATGGGTATAGTGACACAGAACATTATCAAAAAGAACATTTCCAGAAAAATTTACATCAACTGCATTGTCATCAAAATCACCCTGTTTACAATTTGAAGATCAATAAGTATACAGTTACTAAATGCCTAATATAAACAACCTATTAGAAGATAACTTCAAACATAAATTTTATCAAAAACCTAAATGTGTCAACCCCTCCAGCTTCAGAGTTCTTAACATTAACCACCTAGAATATTTAAATGATAGACCATACACGAAACATGTGACTTATGGCAATCACCAAATAACTTCCAATATTTAAGTTTAGACTATAAAGCATATCTTTGCATAAAGAATGTATATTGCAAGCATTGTTTAGAATAGAATATACTTCCCTCCTACAGTTTATAATAGAAATAACAGATGCCTGCTGAGAAACTCTTGAAGAAAACTGGTAGTTACAGAGGTTTCAAAAACCATACCTCAAACTGCAATAGGTGGCAAGTTATAAAGCACATCTAGTAATATTATAATTGCTTTACATGAAATAACCTAATAAAGACCTCCAGAAATATGCATGTCCACAGCAACCATTTTACATGATCTCTCAAGTTTCTCAACTATGATTCTAATAATCTCTTCAATATGAACTTTTGTCTTTGAATTAAAAAATGCATTCCTGAATGCTATGATGAATGATCTCACACTAAATCTTGAGCATGACAAATATCAGAGTAATTACTAGAGTGAACACAAAAAACATGTTCAACAGATAAATGCATCAAATATTGTATTGCCAATCTAGCTCATGTTACGTAACTCATTGGCTTCATTATTGTACCAAACAGAAATTTCACAGTTTCCAAAATCAACAGTAAAAATAAAGCTAAAAAATATCACTGAAGTAAATAAATGCCACTTTTTTAATCCCAGGAAGAATTTCCATATGGCTATACCACCTAAAAATCACTCGGGTCAAGAATGGACTGAGTTTGTCATATGAAATGAAGGGCAGAACTTATAATGATTTATGCCATATTTCTGGGCTGAAATGTGAAGTTTTGCCACCTTGCTGATATCATGCGGAATTTAGATATGAATGTGGCAGGTTCTACAATCTGAAGCAGAATCATAAATACACTTTACCAGGTCAAATGCTGGTAAAAACTTTTAGTCATCCTTACCATTTTTCATTGTATCTTCTCCTACTGTTCTCCACTTAAAAACCCTCTTTATTCTGCTGTCTACTGCACTTTGTCATTTGAAAGTCTGCCCACTGTTGTGGAAGTCTGCCATTCTGCTTTCTGCTCTTGTTCTGCTAAAAGGGCTGAATGAATGTGAAAAAAAAATGACTTTACCCTACATATATAACATTACATGACTTTACCCAAGAACAAACTACTGCTACACTCTTCCCACTCACAGTTACAGAAACTCCATCTCCAAATTCACATCCTCTTTTGTTGCTGCTGCTACAACACTTATTAATTCTTTCTTCAATGCTCCCTTAGCATCTCATGCACTCAGATACTCAACTTCCTCCATGCCACCTTCAGAACATTCTGTCTCATCTTCCTCTTTCTCTGAAAGCAAATCTTCTTGTGTTGGATCAACAACATGCATCTCCATATCTTCCAGCACACCTTCATCTCCTCTCTCCTCATAGTATTACCAACTCTTCTATCTCAATCAAATTCTACAATCATCACAACTGAATGGTTGCCCTTTTGATATTCATTATACTCTTACGTGAGGACTTCCTCTTCTCTTGCTTTGCCTTCCTCAATACGTACAAACAAAAGAATGTTTGATAAAATAGAATTTTCAACATTAGTCGTCTCCTTTTCCTCTGCTCTTGTCTTACTGATTTTTACTCTTCTCTTGTAGAAACCCTTGTTTCCCCATTTTCTGAATCTGACTGTTTTTTGGTAGTTTTGTTTGTATTTTGATTTTTTTGATGTTTTTGCATGAATAATAAAGAATGCGATTTTCCAAAGAATTTGTAATAAATTCAAATTAAATGCTATATCAACAATATTGATAGAAAATGCGAGATCTAATGCTGGCTAATCATTTATTGATCCTTTGGATACATTACAATGGGATCTGACAACATGCAACTAAAGAAAACAATATTATTTAAAAACCTGGTTTTGCTGATTGCAGTCACCAGAGTGATGAAGAAAAGGCACGACTCCCAATATGATTGCTTTCTCCTCCTGTCAGTTGATGGAAAATGACTCCTGAAGTGCCTGTGCCTTAGGAAATGAAGTTTCAGAGTAAAAAGGAAAGGCGTTTCCTTTTTGTTGAAGAAGTACGGCTCTTTATGATGGTACGGCCCTACTGTACAAAGGTACGGCTGACAGCAGCAACAGCATTTAAGAAAAGTATGGCCCTTTCTCTGAGTCTCCAGATCTTAAAGAAATATGCGCCTTAATTGAAAGATGCTTTCTGGATGAAACCCTAACAAAACTCTGAAGGTAAATGATCTGTGAATGCTCTGTAATCTCTTTTGAATGAAGAAATCCCTCTGCCTGGCAATAAATCGGAAGATTATTTCACAACCTCTGAATTGCTTTCACTGGAGATGGCTCGTTCCCCAATGCTTTGAGACTGAAACCCTTGGCTTCCGTGCTCTGGACGAAGACTTGATCAATTTTCAATACACAATAACATAATGGCTCGATTTTCAATGAAAATGCCTTATACTCTTGAAAAGTGCGAATTCCTTAAAAATAGGGATCATTAAAATAATTCGACTTCTCTTGTTTAATTTTTCAATAGTCTCTGATCAAATTTTAATTATAAAAATATAATTAAAATGGCCCCTTCCATGATGGGCGACCCCCTCAGCCAAAATCACTTAAGTTATAATATTTAAAATATTATAACTTTATAATATAAGGTCCAATAATTAATATTTAATTAAATCAATTAAATATTAATATCTCTCTCAATATTTACCCGATGCACGAACCGTCTAAAGCTGACGAATAAGGAAGTGATTCTGCACGTGATCAATCCATACTGCTAAAAATAGCAGGGGTCCCTTGCTGAGTGCCAAATACTGCTAAAAATAGCAACTCAGGCTAAAAGTGTCCGAATGAGCCCGAACGAAAGCCAACTGATCAAATACTGACAATTGAAGCTAAGCCAAGCTCCATCAAGACCCTCTATCCATCCTATCAGCCTACGAGGGTCGCATAATAGGCTAATCATGTGCTCAGAGAGATGTCAACTAGAAGGGGACATGACATCTCTCCTTAAGAGCATCTATCATCTCAGACATTTTTGCACACAATCTAAACTCTAAACCAACTTCTACCCTCAGAAGCCCTTTTTCTCTGCTCCATGAATGAAAATATCACAAATCTTCTCAATGCCACTGCAGTCCTCTTTCTAAGGACATCTTCTCACTTACACATAAAATCACAAAGACACACAATTTAAGACAATGAAACTCTCATACCACAACCCATAACTAATTTCCCCTCAAACAATCTGCACATGTCCTCTACCCAACAATAACATTGGAGGATATAGGCTCTCAAAACTCCCTCTACCCACTTTCCAATTAGCAGAGGACATTCCTACACTTTCTACCTAGCACCCTTTTGTTGGAGGGCACTCAAACACATTCTCACACAAGACACACCCTCTCTAACACCATTTTTCCTCATTGTTGTCTGCAAGCAAGATTCTCTCACACCTACAACAAAAACATTGAGCATCACAACAGACATTCTACCATGAAAATCCCTCTCTAGTAACACTCGATGTCTCTCTCTCATAGCTCTCTATAGGAACAAGATTTCTTAATACACCTGCAACAAATTTTCAAGAGCCCCAAAGACTCCTTCAATCAACAAAGTCTTTCTCTGATACCATTCAATATGATCTAGGTAAGGGGGACCAATGAAAGACAACCCTATCTAGCAACCACTATCACAATAAATCACACACCAAACAAAAGCTACAAACAATCCTATTTTCATTACATTGAAATAAACTCCACCTTCACAGGCTACAACATGCTGAAAGTTGCCCTAAACTAAATACACATACACAAAATTTGGAATTGGGCTGATCGATGCCCAAGATAGAAAAAGTCTCATAAATCCAGTCTCTACACATTCTCCATGGCATTCCATAAAAACCGCTATCTCTGGTTTGTGCTATTCTATTCCCAATCCACCCAACCTAGGCCATACTCTCTATGGGAAAAATCAATCTAACACTTGTTTCTCTTTATACCCCCCTTGATTTTCCATTTTTCCAAATGATTTTCCAATGCCTTTCTTGTTCCAAAATGACCTTGCATTTGTCCATACATCTTCCCAAATCATTTTCCTTCTTTATTGGCCATTTATTTCTGATTTTTAACATTTCTAAGCATGAAACGACCTGCCCAAGTTTTTGTACATGCCTCACACTCAAGCAAAGGCTTTCGCTTTGTCTTCTTAGTTTTAAATGCCAGATAAATGATTTGAGAAAGAATTCCAATTGTTAAACTCTAGCCATTCACCTTCCAAATAGATTTGAGCTACTTGCCTGCTTTGTTGAGCTGGTTGGTTGTCTGCTTCAGCTGATTGCTTGTCTACATCACCTGTTTGCTTGTCTACTTGGTCAGCATTTGTGCCAATTCATCTTGTAATGTCAGCTTCCATGTCAGACTGCCATGTCAGCTTTGAATTTTCAAAGGGTCGACTCTTTTATAGTTTTATTTGGCATGATTTCTTCCTTAGGTGTCGGCTATGTTAAGGGCAGCTATTTAAATGGCATCATATTTCTTTTATAACATTGTGGCATGATTTCCTTTATATGGTGGCTTCAGGTCCCTTCTTTATGTCTGGCAAAGCATTATGTGTAGCGGCTTCAGCAAATTTAATTATTTGTGGCAGCTTGATAAATTTGAAGTAAGGTGGCTAATATTTATGGCTTTTAATTTTGGCATATTTTAACGCCTTCATAATTCTTTGTGAAACAGCTTCAATATTTGATGAGAATTTGATGCCTCTGTTGCAACAGTATGTGGTCAACCTTAATACTTCTGTCAAGCATTTTAATTAAAAATTTAAAACGTGGGAGATGTTTCTGTGTGTATGTCGGGACTTACTGCTGAGCAAATTCGTTTTGCATTTCTTTGGGTGAATGAGTTTTTACTGAAGACGTTTTTTAATGCCTTATTGAATTTGATGGCAGCTCCTTTATTATCATCTCTGCGTATTTGAAAGTGGGAGATGGCTTGTATTTTGTGAAAACGTTTTGAAGAATGGAAGACTTTTTCTTGTAATGTGTCGATTTTAAACCTTTATTATTTGCAGCGATAAGCTACAGGTTTCCTTTTTTCCTTTCTGACAGAAATGTAGTGGGCGGCATATATGGTGTAGGGAGTATGCGGCATCTTCCAGGTCGTATTCATTTGCCATCAAAAAGGTTACTAGTTTTTAGACGAGTTGAGGAATGGATGATATTTTTGATGGAATCAGGTCTCAGTTAAAAAGTGTGTCGTTCCTTTGCTGCACAGTTAAAAAAGAATATGGACAATTTTCTTGAGCTGTGCGTGTGGAATTGTTATTACTAAGTGCATTGAATTTTCTGATGACTCATTAAAGTGTTGAGTGGAGCCATTTTGAAGGACACTTTTCTTTTTGGAAAATATCTGTCGCCTTCCTTATGAGGCGGAGGGTTAGTAAAATAAAAGTATGTTGACTTTTAAAAGAACTTCTGCATCGCATATTCTTCAAGGGGCTGCGTTGAATTAAAAATCCTGGTGATTGTTTATCGATTTTATCATCATTGGCCAGGTCGGTTTTATTTTTTAACATAAGGCTATTGATATCTCTTCAGTTGTTGCGTTGGTGTTTTGGAAGTGGTGATTCGATAATTTTCAGATATATTTTGGAGCGGCTTATGAAAATGCTAAGATAGAGTTTCAATAATGCAGTGATGTGCGAATGATTGCATATTTGTGATACATTATGAGGTGTGAATCTTTCTATGATGCTGTCGCTCTTTATTCTTGGGCATTATGGCACAATAGTGGAATTAAGACGTGTTGATTCCTCTTCTTGAATATTGTTAATGCTGTGACAGCTTCGGTAGCTCCTTCCAGCTCAGCTTCGCAGTGATAAATAAATTTGAATGATAGCCATAGGCTATTCAAATTGTATTTATTTTTTTGGGCCGACATAAAAGTTCTTTTGTTATTTATCTTTCATTAAGAAATGTTTATTAAAGGCCGACATTTGTAAAAGGATTTTGAAATGTATTGAGGCCGACATGTAATGAATTGATATATATTCGAATTCAAGCCTGTTCATTATATATAGACATATTCTTCGATAGCTCTCTCCCAGTCCGATATAGACAAGTGCAAATACTTCTGTGATCAGATCACAGTCAAGGCGAATATAGCAGAGAACTGCAATCTAGAGAAGTTCGTCATTATAAAAGGGCGAATACTTCTAAGAACAGGTAACAGAAAAGTGCAAATACATCTGAGAATAAATCACTGTCAAGTGCGAATATTGTTTTGAGAAGCGATCATTGTCATCAAGAGAAATTCGTCATTATCAAGGGCGAATATGATATGAAAAAGGTGCGTCACAGTCAATGTTAAGTGCATTCACTGCAAATGTAAAGAGATCGGCGATATTAGTCAGTTCAGTGATGAATGAATTTACCAGTGCTTAATGCAAAGAACTATTATTGCCAAGCGAACTTCTGCCAGGTGCTATCTAGATGTTATTAATTTGTTATTATCAGATATCGGTCCTGTGTCAGACCATTATTGTAATCTGTAAATTGCCTCTGTTGAATCATATATAAGAGAGATCTTTGTTGCTGGGTTTTTCTCCCTCAAGTGGAGGGTTTTCCCAGGGTACATGCTGTGTCATTTTGTCTGATTTTTGTTTTAATCTTCTGTGCATTTACTTCTGATCACAAACTTTAACAAATATCAGTGTTTAGCTTTGGGAAGTTTTTTTGAGAAGTCCAGTTGGTTAGGGTATCATGAATAGGGATATCGGGCTATTTCTGTCTGAGTTTAGAGAAGAACAAGGTCATGCTAGATAACAGGTCTTTAGTCTTTTCTGCATGAATATTAAAGGAGGAAGACTTCAGAATATTTAGAATCTAATATTTAATTTCTGAGTTTACTATTCAGGTTGTGAATCTCATAGACTCGGTAGCTGGTTAAATGTCCTCCTAAAACATTTTCTGTATATCAGAAAATAGGAGCTGCATGAGTTTAAGTGAATCTGGAGGTTCCAGTATATACGTAGACTTCAGGGATAGTGCAAAATGTGCAGATTTCCATTTGGTATGTAAAACAGTTAAAGGAGTCATTTTTTGTCTTTTTGCCACAATACAATGTTCAGCTTGTGTTCAGATTTGGAGTATTGATTATCCTCTGTTTCAGAAGTTTATATGTTTGGAAGGTGTTCTTGAATCAAGGAGTTTTTGTTATTGAAGTTTGTATTTGAGAAATCTGAAGTTGGTGCTTCAGCAACACTGGAGTTGGTGCTTCAGTTGGTTCAGAGTTGGTGCTTCGAGGGAGAGTTGGTGCACTCAGAGAGTTGGTACTCACTTGTGATCTGGGTTGGTGCCCATTGGTGATAATAAAAGCAATATCTTGCCGTGGTTTTTTACCCGAAACGGTTTTCCACGTGAAATCTGGTGTTCTTCATATTTGATGGTTGCTGTTAATGTTTTGATTTCTGATTTAATAGAAGTATAATGAGCCATGTGAGAACCAAAGTATAAGAGCAAACAGTTATAGCCATTCGCCATCAAGCTCATATGCATGCAAATATGGAGACAAGCTAACTATTTAAATAAAAAAATTGGTTTCATGGAATGCAACGACAGCAGGGTATTCACAAAATGAATCCATTGAAGATGCCTTACAAACTTCTAAAGAAATGCAAAATGTAGAAGCACAGACAAGGTATGTAAACCATTTGACAAAAAGGCTCGAGGAAATGCGGTCTCATAGTATGTTGTGACTGTGAGACATACACAAAATGAATTTGTCGAAAAAGCACTTGAAACTTTCAAGCAATCGCACTTTGCAGGTGTAAAACCACCAGCATCCTCTTAGCCAACGCCAAAATGGGAGCTTTGGAACATAGTTTTGTAAGATAATAAATTTTGTTGTTATTATTAACAGTTTGTTGTTATTGTGATATCAGCATTTGAAGTTGGTGAAATTGCTGCTATGAATAAATGATTTTTGTGTTTGTAAAAGACCTGACTGAAGTTGGTCAAGACAACCCGACGGCCAACCTTTCAAAGTTAGTTGTTGATTATGCACTTCAACCTACTCAAGAGCAGCAAACATATTACCTGCAGTGTTATGTAAAACTTTCCTACTAGGAACTTCTACATATGATTAGGCAGCTCCTAGTTAGTACTTGATGTATGGGGGTGGAAAAATACGATGAAGAAAAAGAAAATAATAATAAAAGAAGAAAAAAGCTTATGATTGTACTGCCTATTAAAAGCATTGTACAGCCTGATTTATTCCCCCACAAAAAGCCAATTCATACTGTACAAATTGTTGCTTCTAGTCCTGTTGTATAACTCACACATGTTATTTCTACCAGAAAACTAACACACCCTCTCATTGTACAACCTACATAGAACTCTGTCATACGCCTTATTTCAGACTTAATTATACAGCCAACAAAGAGTTTCTTCATTCCATTTCCTTTTGCATTGTACAACCTCCATATTATAAATTGCCTGTCTATATTGTATGGCCGCTAATTACCAGCTTTTCTACGGCATAACGCACTCCTTCATATTGTACAGCCACTAGTTGAAAGTTTTCC
The DNA here is from genome assembly GCA_007258455.2 of Sequoia sempervirens. Classification (NCBI taxonomy): domain Eukaryota; kingdom Viridiplantae; phylum Streptophyta; class Pinopsida; order Cupressales; family Cupressaceae; genus Sequoia; species Sequoia sempervirens. The sequence continues at coordinate 14,687 of VDFB02254385.1, forward strand.
CCATGTACAGTGTGGACATCTTTCATTTGTAAAGCATGGGATTTTTCCAACCATACAATATGATTTTCTCATTTTACAAGTTGAGTATTTTTCTATTGTACAGCACAGGAAGCTTTCCTTTCTACAGTGCATGTTTTCCTCTGTATGCTTGAGCAATTTTTCCTTTGTACTACGCAACAGTTTTTCCTGGCTATGACAGAGCAAGGTTTCAATTGTATAGCATGAAAGTCTTTTAATTGTATGGCCTGACGGTACATTGTTTCTTGTATGGCATGATAATCTTCGCATTGTACAGTCTGCCAATATCTCTTGGTTGTACAACCTGCAATTTTATCTATTGTGCAGCTATCACTAAAGAATTTTTTTAGTCAATGGCCTGCAACTTGCATTGTACCACCTACAACTTCTACAACATGCCTTGCAATCCAAAATCCTCAACATGATATGGCTCTTCAATGGTCTGACCTCCACTCATCCCAACAAAAATCCTATGCCACTTGTACACTCTGCCCAAACTATTGAATGAGTTGTTATTTTTACGACATCAAGAGGACATCTTAAAAATCAGTTACAACTACTTTTTTAAACAAGAAAGAAATTGGTAGAAGCAAACTTAAACACAATAAACATGCATTGGCTGCAGATATTGCCTATTGCTGACTGAAAAAATCTGATGGGCATCCACTATGGATGTTAAATGCACGCAAAAGGTGAGGTCATAGAGAAGCAAAAGGGATGGACTTTCCACTTTGGCAAGGTTTGTCGTATTGCATGTGATGTAATCTAATTGAATGGCGAATAGCTAAGCACCAACCATGGGTTTGTTTCCAATAAACGACTTAATACACTCACCATATTTGCAAATTTCCCACAAATGGTTTTATTTAATCCAAAACAATCCAATAGAAAATTATTTTTTAAGAACAAAGGATCCTCTTTCATGGAGCTTTTAATTCTGCTCATATAATACATGGTACTTAACAATACACAGAATAGATTCTCTTATCCTGTCAAACCAAGAATATTGCATTGAATACCTCTTGACAAATCCAAGCATTTCCAGCACCACGTATTTCACCACCATCCACAAGAGTTGCTTGAATGCCATATAAGTCTGCCATCTGTAAAACAGTCACAAGTTGCATAGCAATATTACAAGATATTTGACTCCACTTCAACTAACAAACAATTTCTAGAAAATTTAAAAATTAATAATTGCACTAGGCATATAAAAACCTCCATCTAGACAAATGATATATTCAAATAGAATCTGCTCCTTATTAGTATGTAGTTTCCATTAATAGCATTACTTTAATTAACTCAATGCCATCAGGTTGTTGTCAATAGAACACTATAGGTTCTGCAAAAAAATGCATACAACCAATTCTTCTACCCTCCTGCATGTTGAATTTAGCATAAGTCAACTTCTGCCAGCCATAATTTTCAGAAAGGTATTATAGAAACTCACACAATTATCAGTGTTAAAAGTAAAATTGGCTGACATATATGAAAATGGAACACGATCAAATGCGGCTACAGCCCCATTATCCTTGTTTAGCCTGACCGATTCAGATGCAACAGAGGAAGGCATATTTAAGTCATTAACATTTTTCTTTGAAATTACTGCGCTGCCCACAAATATAGGAACATCTATTGGGCCTTGGCAGTTGAAGACTGCTTTCAGTGATCCAGCTATCTGCAATTGACAACAATCCAAAAAGATTTACGTTGGAAAAGTTTATTTATCTCAATCACTTAAAACTGTTATAATAAACAGAACTTTACCTAAAATATGATTAGAACTCAAATGCACTAAATGAAGTAATTTATAACAAAAGGCTACTGTGCAGCCTACAAAAAAATCTATTTTCAAACAGAACCAACTCGAATTAAGTAAACCTTTAGACAAATGCTATGTCGAGCATTTTCCTAGTGTCAAAAATATTCCATAAATGAGAAAGAACATACACATTGAAGATAGGAATTCACATACAAGAATCCTGTGTAAAATATGACACAAAAATACGTGGCAGTCAGACTTTACATTACTATATAAAATATCCTAGCATGCTTGAATTTAGGAATAGCATAAATTAGCAAACATCAATCAAAAATGAAATTTGAAATTTTCAAATTTATTTATACTTTTCCCCAAGTAAGCAAACTTTCCCACCAAAGAAACAAGGTAAGAAAAGGAAAGAAATGGATTAAACAGAAGCATTTCATTGAAAGACTCAGACATAATTCACAGGAAAAAATCAGCATCTTAAATAGCAGATAAAAACATAAAAACACCATCTAAACCCATATACTTACTGGATATAATGGAGGCCTTGCTTTGAGAGTCCTCATAAGAGCATTGACTTCGACAATTGGGACCTGTGGAAAAACATATTTGAGGACAATCATGTCACCCAAAAAAGATAGAAGAACGTACCCAAATTAATTCTCTGGTAATAGTTACAAAGTATATTGTTCTTCTGATGTATACACTCTTAAGTCACTTACTTGTAGAACTTGCAAAATCATACAAACTATTGTTCCAAATTGATTTTGCTTCAAATGATAGTTCGTTGATTTGAATGTTTTTAGAGCACTAAATTAGTCTTTTATTCTAAATTGAAAGATAAATAGCAGTTGCACCAACAACAAAGCAATGAAAGACAAACAGAGAATCGTCACACTCAGATTTTATCTTTGAAACCTCAAAGTAAGTAAAAACAACAGGAAGAGGCAAATGCTCAGCTCCCTTAGTTTCACTGTGGCCAAAGATTAGATACCAAAAGCGTGAATAACAAAATAATAAGATTACCTCATGTTGTTTACTCATTCAAGCAATTCCTTCCTTTCAGAATCAATTCTGCACTTCAGTCAGTAAACACTCACATCTGCACATTTATGTTCCCATCTTCCAGCTTGTTTTAGGAGTCTTCTTTCATGCACTAAAGGACTCCCAACTGTCATTAGCACGAAACGAACTACTTATGTTTTGTTAGTATGATGCAGCTGACTATTTTGTTAACTACTTGTTGGTTTATGATTGCTAGAAAATAGTTGCAGGTAGCTGCCAATGGTTCTGGTCTAACTGGAAACAACCCAGCACATTAAATACAATTATCATAGTCAAGAAAGGTAGTCCAATCCTTGAATGGTCCTTCCTATTCTACATTTCATTGTGCAAGCACAACCATGACATAAACCAATCATTGTTATTCATTTCCTAAACTTAGGTCAAAATCCTTAGTGACTCAGTCCATCCAAACGTGTGTTGATGTTAACTTGAGCAGAATTTTCATCCACTTAAGCCACTTCTCTTATACCTTGCCAGAGATATATAGTGGCTTAACCACAGCAAAAGTGCACAATCTTGACTCCATCTTCAGCGAGAGATTTGGGTGGTCAAGCCATAGGAAAAGTGCCTTGAATCATCTTAGGAAAAAATTTAGATTGCATGAGCCATTTTAGTAAGACCAGGAGGAAATCTAACTTGGCTGAGCCATCAACAATGTCCACCCAGGTGAATATTGTGTTCACCATTGCCACCTTTTGCTTGATGTTGTTTAAGAGTCAAGACACTTCAAATCTCACCTCTACTCTGCTTTTCTGCTGCTCTTCCATGTATTCTTCTCTTTGTATCTGCTGACTTGTGCACTCTTATGAAAAGAGCGAACGATTATGAATTAACAACAATTTCACATTATGTATATACTGTTTTTTGCCTATAAATCAAATTTAGTTGGCCCTAAATCTGCCCTCATACAGATAGGTTGGCCTTAACAATAAAAAAACTTGTTTTTTGTGAAAATCCTGCACATGTATGAAACAACACAGTCACATCAACAAGTTCCTCTTTTATTTTAAGCTGAAGAACATATTGCAAATTAGTTTTTGGCTACATGGGAAAATCAGTATCACCAGAATCTCTGTTAGTTCTTTGTTGTGGAGTATTCAGATTTTGGTAACATTGCTCTGACTAACACAAGAAAAATCAGCAAGCAGGAGGGCTTCCTCTTCTTCAGTGCCACCAAAACTATGGAAAAAATTCCATGATATTATGTGATATGGATCATTTTATTCTCTGTTTCTCAGCTAGGAATCCAACCTTTCTTTTCTGGCACGATAATGTTGTTACATAATTTGAACAAGAGCAAGAAGAGGAGTGACACCAAGTTAATTTTCACTTCAAAATTCAAATGTTCAAAATTAGTTTGCCAAAGTTTCATTTGTAATTCTTATACTTATACATCTTTTTATAACTATTTTTTCAAGTACTATATGTATTTCAGTGTCAACCCCCTACCACCACCCCGCCAACATCCCCCCACCTTCCCCAAACTTAGGCCCTTGGTCCCCCCATCCCCCAAAACCATTTCCACGTCCCTGCGTCCCCCCATCAAGAAACTCCATGGAACTAAGTATAATTATATTAATATAATGATAATATAATATTATAATTAATATATTAATAGACTAATATAAATTAGCATATTAACATTTAATGATATAATATTATAATTAATATGTTAATATTATATATTAATAAATTATTATATTTATATTATATATTAATATATATCATTATGTTAATATTATTATATTATATATTAATATATTATTACAATATAATAAACTATAATATATTATAATTATATTATATTATAAAATTATTATTTTAATATTATAGTATAGTTATAAGATTTTGTTAGAATAATATTTCTCTATATTGTTAATGGTCAATATTAGAATCTAATGAGTTAGTTTAGTTTTATACTATTTCTACAGTATCAGGTAGCTAAATGTAGGTGGTCCATTAAATAACTACAGTAGTTTGTAGTTCCTTTTTAATGTACTCATATTTTTGTAATGAATGAATGTATTTTCTACCAATCACATGGTATCAAAGCATCTAGGGTTTTTGGGTGATTTTTTAAATCTGTAATTCGTGAAAAATCTTCATGTGAGATTTTGTGCCTTTGTCTTTAAGATTTTCATGCCTCTGTTAAAGGCAAAAATTGCAAGTTTTTTTTTGGAAGACCTGTGCCCTAGAACCACATGATCTAAAGCAGTGATTTGTACTTGTTTCTGGTGCACGATTTCCTGCATACCTAGCGTGACCTCCTTCTGTGTTTTTCACATTTTTTTTCTGCATTTGGCGGGCACCTAAAATGCGTTTTCTTGTTCTTTTTTGCCCACGCAACCTCGGCCTGGTTTTGCCTGTCTTCACGAAGCCTGCACGACATTTTTTTGTGCTTTGTCTCTACCCGCAACCTCTTCTACTGAGCGCGATGCCATTTAATTTTTGGCGTTTCTCTCTATGTTTTTTTTTTCACAAATTTTCTAGCACAATTTTTTGTGCTTTGTGGCCGCGATTTTCACTACTTTGAGGTCGCCTTATCTGCCCTAGCTCAGTCATGAACCTTCTCACTCTTGGATGTGATTTTCAACACCTCGTTTTTCATATTTTTTCAAAAAAAATGTGGCCATTTTCTGTCTTTTCTCAAAGCCGACTAGGGTTTTGCAGATTTCTCCTGTGTCTAAAGTCGGAAAAAAATTTTGATTTAAGATTCTTAGTGGGTTTCTCGATATCTCAATTGGGTCGTCATTAGATTTTTTTGGGTGTCTCGAAATTTTTGCAAGTGGGTGCTAACAAAATTTTTTGGGTATTCAAAAATATTTTTGGGTTTTCAGCAACATTTTTTGGGTACTATTCAGATCTTCTAAGTTTTGTCTTCAAAGTGCCTTGAAATCCGTGCTAGGGTTTCTACTTTGAATTTGTGTTGTTTCTGTTTTCGTTTTTTGCCTTCACCAGTTTGACCTTAGGGTACATGATGGCATCTCTAACAAATATCATGCTCGAAAGCAACCAAAAGTTCAATGGGAAGAATTATAACACCTAGAAGCAACGTATGATGACCATCTTCAAGTATCGGTGTCTTGATGTAGTTGTTCTGGGTACAACACCTCAACCTACTGTTGTTGGAAAAGACCAGGGCAAATGGGATGAACGCAACCGGGAAGCTCTCATGCTCATCAAGCTTTCAATCACTAACAACTAGCTGCCACAAGTGCCATCATGCAAAACAGCTATTGAGGTCTGGACGAAACTTGAAGGATCTCCATGAAACGTCAAATAAGAGTGGTGTGTTCTTTCTTAAGAACATGCTCTTTTCAATAATGATGGACGAGAAGACCACTCTCAAGGAGCGTATGACAAAGATAAAGGAAATTCGCGACTAGTTGGAGGCAATTGGATGAACAATGTAAAAAGAGGACATGGTCGTCATTACTTTGAAAAGTTTTCCTAAGTCTTATGAACATTTCGTCGAGAACATTTCGTCGAGACTCTCAACATTACGTCTACTAATGTTGATCTGAAGTTTTCGAAGTTGTGTACTATCCTCTTGCAGCAAGATCACCGGAGACAGCAGTTTGGAAGCAGTACCAATTCCACCTCCACAAAGCAAGCGTTCTCTGCCAAATCTTCTGCTAAGAACAAAGGGAAGGCGCAAACTTCTCAGCCGAAAAGCTCTGGTTCTTCTCAGGGAAGCAAGAAGAAAAAGAACGTTCAGTGCAATTATTGCCATAAATACAGTCACATGAAGGCTAACTATCTTGTTCGATTGGCTTCTGAACAAAAGAAGTAGGGAGGGACTCAACAAAAGGAAAATGTCACAGAGCACACTGAGCAGAAAGAATCTACATTCTATGCTTTTATGGCCAAATGAATAGCAGATCAAGTACAATCTTCTGCCTAGTATATTGATTCCGGGGCATTGCAACATTTTACTCATCGTCAGAATTGGTTCACAAAATTCGAACCATTCTCTGATTCTATCATTTTTGGAGTAGGCGAAGAGTGCACAATTGTTGGTAAGGGCACTATCCAGATTCACTCGAGGCAGAAATTTACTCTTTCTCAATGTCTACTATGTTGCAAGCATGGAACATAATCTTCTTTCCGTAAGCCAAATCATCCAGCCTTCTTCCCAATTGGATGTTGTTTTCAATTCGTCCACCTACAGCATCGTTGATAGGGAGACTGGTACTACCATCACTATGGGACTTGAGGATCATGGTCTGTATAGACTTGTTGATTCTGGGGATTCTCAAGAGCACACTCTAGAAGCCAGGAGTACAACCATCAGCAAACTTTGGCATCAGTGTTATGGGCACTGGAATGTGCACTATCTCTCTCAACTGTCTCAGGAGGGTTTGGTTGCTAGTCTACCTGAGATCCAAACACAAAATCATGGAGTTTGTGGAACCTATCAAGATGGAAAGCAGCATTTAACACCATTCCCCAATGGTGATTCTTGGCGAGCCTCCAAGGTACTTCAATTGGTTCACGCCGATGTATGTGGACCAATGAACACTCCATTTGTTACTGGATCCAGGTACTTTTTATTATTTGTTGATGATTTCAATCAAAAAATGTGGGTGTACTTTTTGAAACATAAATCAGATGTGTTTAGCACAATTCAACAGTTTAAGGCCTTAGTTGAGAAGGAATCAAGGTCTCAGATTGTCACTCTAAGGTCAGATAATGGGGGGGATTTTTGTTCAGCTGACTTCTCTACTTTTTGTGTTACACATGGCATTAAGCGCCAACTTACAACACCATACACTCCTTAGCAAAATGGTGTCCTTGAACAAAGCAATCGCACCATTACTGAAATGGCTCGTTCTATGCTAGAGTATAGAAATGTAACTAAGAAATACTAGGCTGAAGCAATTTATACTGCAGTCTACCCCCTAAATCGGTCACCTACATAGGCCATTAAGAAGATGACTCTAGAAGAAGCCTGCTCAAGACGTAAGCCTAAGGTGGGCCATCTGAAAGTATTTGGTTCTACAGCTCATGTATGGATTCCAGAAGCCAAACGTGCCAAGTTGGACTCCAAGAGCCACACACTTATGTTTACTGGTTACAACGACGATCACAAGGCATACAGGTTGATTGATGTGGAGACGGATTGTCTCATATTCAGTCGTGATGTTGTGATTGATGAGACTACTGGTCCAATTGTTCCTACTACCAGTTCTGCGGATCAGCCTCTGAAGGTTCCTGATGAGGGTGTTTGTCTTCTTCTTGGTTCCCATGATGGGAGGGCTTTAGAACACTCTGACTCTGAAGATGAGGAGTCTACAAGTCATGATCTAACACCCCTTGATTTTCCTCAGGACTCACATCCAGATGAATTTGTTCCAAAAATCCCACGAGATGTTGTTTCTCCTATTTCAGATGTTGGTACTTCTACTCGTCGGCCTAAGTGGTGGCTCAAGACTATCGGAGATCTTCATGATGATGAACTTATTAAAGGCAAATCAACTCGTAGAAAGAGCAAGCAACCAAACACAATCAATTTTGCTCTTATGGCCAACATCCACAGCATGTATGAGCCTCTTACATATTCAGAGGCTAAAGGAATTTCAGAGTGGGAAAAGGCTATGGAGACCGAATATCATAGTCTTTTGAGGAATCACACTTGTGTTCTTTTTGATCTTCCTCCTGGGAAGAAACCTATCAGCTACAAATGGGTTTATAAGGTCAAGTATCATGCCGATGGCACTTTGGATAAGTACAAGACCAGATTAGTTGCTCGAAGATTCACACAGCGGGAGAGCATTGATTATCAGGAGACATTTGCTCCTACTGCCAAGATGAGCACAATTCGTCTTCTTCTCGCTATTGCAGCCCAATTTGGATGGATAGTTCATCAGATGGATGTTAAGAGTGCCTTCCTCAACGGTGAGTTGCAGGAAGAAGTCTACATGACACAACCTCTTGGTTTCAAGGTCACTGAAATAGAACATCAGGTATGTAGGCTCGTGAAAGCACTCTATGGACTAAAACAGGCTCCCCGTGCATGGTACATCAAGATTGATCAATACTTGGTTGATCACGGTTTTCAACGCAATCATTCTGACAGTAATCTGTATGTCAAGAACTTTGGTGATGATATTTTGTTTCTTGTTGTCTATGTTGATGACTTGATCATTACTGGCAGTTTAGCAGATTTGCTTGCAGCAATCAAACAAGATTTGTGTCATGCTTTTGACATGACAAATTTAGGGCTTCTCCATTATTGTTTGGGTATTGAGGTTTGGCAGAGCGCTGGTAGCATCTTTATCTCTCAGTCTAAATATGCCACAAGTTTGCTTGACAAATTTCGGATGCAAGATTGCAAACCTACCTCCGCACCTATGGAGAAGGGGTTGAAGTTGTCAGCCAACTTTGATTCACCTCCAGTTGATGAAATGACATTCAGGCAACTAGTGGGCAGTCTCATCTACCTCACTACCACTAGACCTGACATCAGTTTCGCAGTGAGCTACATTTCTCACTTCATGACAGCTCCAAAAGCTGATCATTAGATTGAAGCGAAACGAGTGCTGAGATATGTTAAGGGCACTTCAGATTATGGCATTCTGTATGGAAGATGCACAGATCCACAGCTGATTGGTTATACAGACTCCAATTGGGCAAGTTCAGTGGATGACAAAAAATCCACTTTTGGGTATGTATTCAGTTTGGGTACAGGTGTTGTAACATGGACCAACAAGAAGCAGCAGGTAGTGGCTCTTTCCTCGAGTGAAGCTAAATATCGAGGAATTGTTAAAGCAACATGTGAGGCAATTTGGCTCCGCAGGATGCTTTCTAACATGCACATGTCACAAGCAATTCCTTCTCCCTTGTACATTGATAATCAAGGGATGCTCAAACTAGCCAAAAATCCAGTCTTCCATGAACGTACCAAGCATGTCGAGCTTCATTGTCACTACATCCGTAAGCTAGTAGAAGAGGGATCAGTTCAGCTGCAATATGTTCTGACAGCGGATCATACTGCAGATATTCTCACCAAGTCTCTGAGCTCGGATAAGTTTGTCAAATTTAGGGGGCAACTTGGTGTTGTTGACGGATTGACCATTAAGGGAGGGTGTTAGAATAATATTTCTCTATAGTGTTAATGGTCAATATTAGAATGTAATGAGTTCGTTTAGTTTTATACTGTTTCTACAGTATAATGTAGGTTAATGTAGGTGGTCTCTTAAATAACTACAGTAGTTTGTAGTTCCTTTTTAATGTACTCATATTTCTATAATGAATGAATGTTTTTCTACCATTCACAGATTTTTTTTATACATTAAACAAAAACAAAAAAAACTCCAAGTTAAAGAAAAAAGAAAGGGTGTGCGAAGATACCAGAGAAACCCTAAACGGAAACTACAGAAAATCGTTGCCAAAAACTGTTGAAAATACAGTCGGAATTCTCATAGAAGCTTTTATTGACTAATCGCAAGTAGAAAGATTCAGAAATCGCAATTAAACTCATAGAAACCTAGTGGAAATCGGCAATGAACGAAATACCCTAAAAAGTACTATAAAAAATCACGATTTAATGGAGGAAAAAATGGGTAAACCTTAGGATTTCCAATTTTTACGATTAATCGTGATTCTTTCACAATTTCTGCTTATATTTGAAATAAACAATAATAATCTATGAAGAGCACAAAAGATTTACTGGGGGGGGCGGTGAATCAGTAAATCAACACAAACTTTAATTTTCAGTTCTCTTTCAACCTTATTACAATCAACTTTTGATATGAACCAATTTACACAAGTTGATACAACTTAATTGAAATGATTTTTTTTACAAGAAGGTAGGCACCAACCTACTAGACTTTCAAGAAAGATGATTTAGTAGGATACAACCTACAAGGAACACCCAAACCTTTACAAATTTAGTAGGCACCTACCTACGAGGAGCACCAACCCCTAATGCAAGGCACCAAACCTTGACTTGATGGATGAAAATGACTGCCTTCAATCAGATCTACACAATCCCTATCTTCCAATCTGCTTTATGTGATGAAAGATATCACCTTAAGCCCACACAAGAAGATGGGACTCTTGACTGAACGGCTTATACTCTACAACAACACTTTCAAGCACAAAATGAATGCCAAATATATACTTTGTTCTAGAATTGCATCCCTTGGTGAAAGATCAAATCTTTGTCTTTTCAGAATTCATTCACACCTCTTCATTTGCTTCATTTATGATATAATAATTTTTTATTTTCAGCTTTGGCTTGTTAAATCTGTTTGCATCGATTTAACAAAACAGATTGAATCACTTCACAGGATGGAGACACCTTTTCAAACGAATAAACATGTTTTTAAATCATCGCACCACTTGAGTTGAGGACAATACATGAAGGGACACGCCTTTTGAAAAGGTATGAAGACCATTAGCTAACTACGTCTTTTTTAGACAAGACACAACCCTGAAAAAAATTTATCTCAAAAAGACATATATGTTGATCTTTGATGATTCGCATCTCTTTAAAAAGTCGTCTAGTTTCATCTTGACACGTCTTTGAAACTTAGATTATTTAGTCCAATTCATACGCATTAATAAAGTTTTGTTAACACGTCTTTCACAAGAAGACAAATTCCTCATTCGCATTCCTCTTGAAAGACGTCTCTTGATTTGAGTTCAGCAAACACAATTTTTATGTTAAATGACTTTTAAATTAGTTTGATGACTTTTCAAAACTAATACGTGGCAAGCTTCATTCACATCTTCTAAAAACTTTACATCGTGGTTATTTGTTTTACTCCAGATCACAAGAACACTCAGATCGTGGTTTTAATAGCATATCATAATATTTGTTTTATCCATAATCTAAAGAACACCTCAATTTAATTGTCCATACCCGAACTTCAAATCTGAGCGAAAATCTGAATATATCAATTTCTTCAAATCTGAGCAAAAATCTGAATATATCAATTTCTTCAAATCTGAGCAAAAATCTGAATATATCAGTGTCTTTATAATTTGCTTTGATATTTGACATCAATGACAATACTTCTAACAATCTAAACTTAAAAACTAAAAAATTCACTTTCACTTCTTTTTTTTTTTATCTTAATTAAAAATTAAAAACTATAAACAAATAAATAAATATAAATTAAAATAATAGTAAAGTTGCGCTAGAAAAAGACCCACAAAATGGGTCACTAAAATAGAAAAATGTTTCATTTGTCTTCCTCATTTGGTGTAAGTTTTATTTCTAAAAAAAAAAAAGCTTGGTTGAAGTGTTTTTAAGTGTATTTTAGAAAGATTCAGTCAGATTCAAATCACACAATATCTGGTGCGGCTGAAAAACGTAATAACCCATACTGGAGTATTTCTATTTTTTTGCAAATGTCATAAACAATCATGCATGCTTTGATACCACTGAAATATCCCAAACTAATTTCCAATGCAAAAACAAATCACCTTCACAATTTCATGTGCACAAGCATTTCGTCAAACACTTGGAATCGCACTCTGTGTGATAGTTTATGAGCTGTTCGTATAGTGGTTGAATTGTTTTGATGGCCAGATTACCAAGCATTCATTTTTTATACCCAAATTCTCATAAAATTGATAGTCATTAAAACAAACAGTTGGCTGATCTCCCTTATCAATGAAATATAGAGATAAACATATATATTTGAGTATAACTAACAGTAGCAAGGTCAATACATACACAAAATATTATATATTCCTGACCTTCTGTGCAACCCACAACTGAGTAGAACTTAAGCAAACATTGAAGAGCTGATACACAGAAGTTTTGACGGTTGTAGAATGTCTTTGACAGCAGAAAATAACTATACAGTTTGCAGCCCCAAGCTCTTCCCAAAGTGGCGTGCAACATTATGAAGAAATTCTAACTTATTGCAACAGCAAACTTCCCAAACTCAACGGTCAACCCACTGATATTCCCATGCCCAGCATCAAATATGATGAATATACTCCATAGACTTCTCAATATCAGTGTCCCCTTATTGCCTGCAAATACCTTCAATAATTTGTCTTGCCTACAAGACTTCACAATTTGATCTTCAATCGTACCTGCAGTTTCTCTCCGTAAATCACAACAATGAAGCACTAGTATAGACTCAGGATGAATCTATCAACAATCAACCAAGGAAGATCTTTCACCACCATGGATGATATTCTTCAAGAGGGTTTTCGTCCTCAAGAAGTATTGACATTAACTGAATTCAATCCCCAAACCACAAGGGTTTCACCAGAGAAAATGTAATAATATGCATAATGCCAAATGAGCTCACAAACCCCCTTTTTAACCTTTTTTGGGAACTTTCCAGAAAACATAATATAAAATCACTTGATTACCTAAATAAGCCTTATATCCCTGAAAAGTGATTTATTTCATTATTCAATTATTCCCAGCACCCAAAGTCACTTTATCAACGTCCCAACATTTAAAGCTTTCCATCCCGGTTCCAATAATTAAGGGGCCCATAAAAATATTTTAATTAGAATAGCAACCTTAGTAAAATTAATTAAATATAGCTCAATATTACATCCAAATTGTGGAAACGGTTGAAATGCAACGGAATCGAAAACTAACTGCGTAGGAGTTATACCAATGATGAATGATAATAAACGAACCCGACCAAGTGACCTACTATAAATAGCATTCTCCGATGACATATAAAATAAGCCCACAAGAACCTGGAAATAACATCAAAAAGCACCATCTAAGTCCTCTAGACCATTAGAGCTCATTGGTAACATCAAATAACCCCTCTAATAAAGCTGACACACAACCAGAAGGTCAGTGCCAACTGCAATGCAAAAGAACCCAAAAATGGGGACATTACAGAAAATCAGAGCTTTTTGGGCACACGTGGGTACGGTATCTGATGCATATCTGCACTGTATCAGATACAGGTACAGTGGTACACGTGCTTGGAGAGGGGTGTGGGGGTATCTATCTACTCTACTACTATAAATAGCATTCCCCGATGACATATATTTGTAGAATCTGAAGAACAGCCCCTCAAATTTCCTCCTACTTTAGAGTAATGCAGGTGAGAACTGAATCTTGATCCTTCACAGATTGCTTATGCACTTCATAAATCAAAACTATTGTTTGGATAGGTCCAACAAATGATATGTATAAACACAAGTTAGAGATCTGACAGACCAGTACATATAAAAGAACTAGACTGGGTAATACTGCTATGCTCAACCTCCATCACTGCAAGACATGAGAATGCCACTGTCAAGGGAAGAACAATATACCTTCCTTAGGGGATAATTATCTATGATCGTTTATGGAAACAAATATCTTCTGTGGCAATGTTTGGCAACATGACTATTAACATGTTTGACTATACACAAGTTTAGTACACATCAAATTATTTTCAACAATGACAACATAAATATTAAAAAACCAGAATTCCCCTCCACCAACAGATATTATCCGTTAAGGATTTATGAAAGCACATGTTACAAAACTCATACAAAAGGAGCTACAAAAATCAGTTCCAAGGGTCAAATGTACAAAATTCCATCAGTTACAAAAAGGGTCAAAATTCAAAATACAAAGGAGGAGCCAGCTCTCAGCCAAATCCACTCCCATAGATTTGTCTATAATAAGGTCGATGTTTAGATTACAAGAATGACATATGAAGGGATTTTTAATTTTGCTGGCTTAACACAGACCACCAAAACCATACACATTAACAACTGGTTAAGACTTCTCTGCTTGTCAGATGAAAAGAACATTATCTCTGTGGTACAGCATTTTGTATGTAGTTATCAACCTTAACTTAAGCACTAGAGAAATCTTATTTTAGCCTTTTAAGAGTGTATATGTTTTATCAACAACTTGACCTTACAAGTATAGATTGTTAATGTTATAACAGCATCAGTTGATCCTTCCAGCTCACGTTCCTTGAGAAAGTCTTAAATTGAATGTAGCCATCGGCTATTCAATTTACCTCTTCTTATTTTGTGTCTTATGATTTGGCCGACATGTATAATAATTTTATGTCTTATGATTTGGCCGACATGTATAATTCGAAAATCATAAAGGTTACTAAATTTCTAAGGCCGACTTCATTGAAAGAATATAAGACATTGTGAGAGGCCGACATTAAGACTTCGGTTCCTACATATAGACAGTTATTCATTCATTTCTCTGAGCGGTAAAAAGACAGCTCTCCCCAGATCCGTCATTCTCAAGTGCGAACTCAATAAAGAATACTGACTCCATCTCTAGCAAATGCGAACATCTACCTCAAGTGAAATCAGTTCACTCATGCGAATAAGTCATCTCCATTGGTTGTGTCCAGGTGCGAACTACATCAGCAATCAGTGCGAACTCTGAGATTCATACGCGCATTCACCAGTTCAGTGTTTCCATTCAAGGACGAATTCTCAGTGACCGAATCTCAAAGTTACCAGTTCGATTGTTGTTGAAGTCTGAGAAGTTGAAGACATACTGTATATTATTAGATCTATATTCTCAGGTGTGATCTAGAGCATACTATCTGTCATTCCTTATTGCTTGACACCTGTTATTGGTCTTGTATTAGACCTTATTGTATTTTGCATATCTACTACTGTCGCATCTAATATAAGAGAGATCTTTGTTGCTGGGTTTTTCTCCCTCAAGAGGAGGGTTTTCCCAGGGTACATGCTGTGTTATTTTGCCTGATTTTGACTTAATCTTCTGTGCATTTACTTCTGATCACATAATTAAACATGGTATCAGAGCGGGTTTGAGGATCGTGATCAGAATTGCACTCAGATTATTGCATTCAGCTTGTCAAGATGGTGTATGATCTAAAGGTCGAAGGTCCATGCGATTCCATCTCTCATTTAGCATTATCAAGCTGTATACCTTCCAACTCCAGCACCTGGATAATCGACAGTGGTGCCTCCCGCCATATAACCGGATTCAAGGAAAACTTATCCAACTTGGTGGAAAAGGAATCTGCTGATCAAGTCATCATTGGAGATGATGCCACCTACTCTGTAAAGGGAATTGGAACCTCCACACTTCACTTGGATTCCGGCATATCGTTTCAATTGGGTAATGTTCTTTATGTTCCCGGAATCAAGCGTAATCTTATTTCTATTTCAGCTTTGGAAGATAAAGGATATCATGTTGCCTTCTCCAAAGGCAAAAGTTCTAGTGTGGATGCAGAACTCTAACTTCAAGGATGCTCAAGTAATTGGAGTAAGACATGATAACCTATACAAGGTCTGCTCACATCCGCTTCAAGCATTGGTTCATGACTCTACCAGTCTTTGTGATCTATGGCATCGGAGATTGGCTCACTTACACTTCCGTGCCCTGCCCATTATGGAGAAGATGGTGACGGGCCTTCCTAAATTCAACTCGGAGCACGAAGGTACATGCAAGGGCTGCGCATTAGGTAAGAACATAAAAGCCCCCTTTCATAGTAGAGAAAATAGATCTAAGTGTATTTTAGACCTAATTCATTCTGATTTATGTGGTCCTATGTCTATTCCTTCTTCGAGTGGTTTTTTGTATTATGTTCTCTTTATTGATGATCACTCTAGGAAGACTTGGATTTATTTTTTGAAATCTAAAGAATCTGAGGAAGTACTGGGTAGGTTTAAAGAGTTCAAAGCTTTAGTAGAAAATCTTTCTGGTAAACGAATTAAGGTTCTCAGATCTGACAATGGTGGAGAATACACCTCTAGTAGTTTTCGAAACTTTTGTACTGATGCAGGGATCAAGAGGGAGCTCTGTGTTCCCTATAATCCTCAACAAAATGGTGTTGCCGAAAGGAAGAACAGGACAATTGTGGAAGCAGCAAAGGCCATGATCCATGATCAATATTTGCAAACCTTCCTGTGGGCAGAAGCTTCTAGGACAGCAGTATATGTTCAGAACAGATGCCCTCATAAGATCTTGGAGAATATGACTCCAGAAGAAGCCTTTACAGGGAAGAAGCCTGAAGTCAACCATTTGAGGATCTTCGGTTGTCCTGTCTATGTTCATGTTCCCAAAGAAAAGAGAACCAAACTGGAGCCTTCTGGCAAGAAGGGAATCTTTGTGGGCTACAGTGAGACATCAAAAGCTTACAGAATTTATATTCCAGGTCAGAAGTTGATAGAGATCAGTAGGGATGTCACATTCGAGGAAGATGTTGCATTCAGGAGATCCAGAGGGATTCATATGGAGATTGATAATGAAGAGTCTCCTCAAGACATGGAGGTTGACCATACTCCTGAGATTCAGAGGGAGACAATGGAACCAAAGGAAGATCTTGATCCAGTTGAACCCTTGGAACGTACTGATGGGCCTACAGATATTGCTATTGGGAGGAAGAGACCTCTATGGGCCAGTCGCACTATGCAAGAGGCTGAAAACTTTGCAGCTCCTAGAGGCACATTCGAGGAAGCAAAAGGCACATAAGTTCTCGATTATGTTGCCTTAATGATCGAATTATAGATCGAAGCCTTCTGTTTTGAGGAAGCATCGATCGCACTTCAAATGCGGAGAATGCTATAATATTGAGAATATCGATCAATTCTCAGAACAATGTTTTGGGATATAGTTCCTACCTGGGCCAGGAGCAGAAGTACGTAGTATCTTCTAAATGGCTATTCAAAGATTAAACATCTTTATGGTCATGGGCGGTAGGAAATTTTTAGGGCAAGATTTGTAGCTCGCGGGTTTTCTCAAAAAGAGGGAGTTGATTATGAAGAAACATTTGCTCCTGTTGCTCGCTATACTTCTGTCAGAACCATCATTGCCATTGCCGCATCTAGAGGATGGAAGATTCACCAGATGGATGTGAAGGCTTGACTTTTCTCAATAAAAGATGAAATTGAGGAAGAGGTTTACATAGAGCAACCTGATGGATTTGAGATTCCTGGGAAGGAGTCACATGTTTGCAAGTTGAAGAAGGCCTAGTATGGTCTTAAGCAGGCTCCTCGTGCATGGTGCGAAAGGATTGATCAGTATCTATCAATCCTGGGTTTCTTGAAGAATGATGCTGATTCAAATCTCTACTTCAAGGTAATCAATGGTGATGCATTAATTTTGGTTTTATATGTTGATGATCTAATCCTCACTGGAGAAGATCACCTGATTCTTGAATGTAAGAAGGATTTAACTTCTGAATTTGAGATGAAGGACCTTGGGCTCATGCATTACTTCCTTGGTTTAGAAGTCTGGCAGAGGCCAAATGGTATGATTTTAAATCAAGGGAAGTACACCATTGACATACTTAAGAGATTTGGCATGATGGATTGCAAATCCATGTCTACTCCCATGGAGACCAATCTTCATAAACTGAAGGAGGCTGTAGCTAGTTCAGATTTGGTGGATCCTACACTGTACAGACAGCTGATTGGATCCTTGATGTATCTAGTTAACACTAGACCTGATATTTGCTATGCAGTAAGTGCACTTAGCCAGTTTATGTGTGATCCGAGACAGATACATCTTGTTGCAGCCAAACATATCCTGAGATACTTGCGTGGCACAGTTGGATATGGGTTGAAGTATACTTCAGATGCAGACTTGGAGTTACTTGGTTTCACTGATTCTGATTGGGCAGACTGTGTTACAGATCGGAAGAGCACCTCTGGTTGTTGCTTCAGTTTGGGTTCTGCCATGATCTCCTGGTGCAGCAGGAAGCAGTCTTCTGTAGCATTGAGTACAGCAGAGGCCGAATATATTGCAGCTTGCATGGCAACTCGAGAAGCAGTGTGGCTTCGCAAGCTCCTTGCAGGATTGTTTGGACAATCAATGGAGCCCACCATTATTCATTGTGATAATCAGAGTTGTGTAAAGCTCTCTGTCAATCCTGTGTTTCATGACAGAACCAAGCATGTTGAGATCAAGTACCACTATATGAGAGATATGGTACTGAGAAAGGCTGTACAGTTGAGGTACATTAGCACTGATGAGCAGACGGCAGATATTCTCACCAAGCCTCTCGCCAGGGTAAAGTTCGTGTACTTTCGAGACAAGCTTGGTATGGTGGAGAATCCAGCCTTGACTGAGTATGAGTCTCAATATCAGTGAGCCTTGCTTAATGAGTTCTTCTTTGTGAGAGAAGTTCGAGGTGAAATCCCTTGTTAATGCATTTTCTTCTGTGACGGAAGAATTTGAGGTGAAAGCCCTTGTTTCCACCCTCTGAGCTGAGTCATGGTGGATGTCATGTGTGCGACTCCATGACATATGCTGTACTTGTGTTTCACCCTCTGGGAGAGCCATGGTGAAGATCGCGGGAACAGCTTATCCATAAGTGATGAACACTTGTACTTACATGCATCTTTATTACGTGAAGATTTGGCAGAGGTGAAAGCCCTCGTTTCCACCCTCTGAGCTGAGTCATGGTGGATGTCATGTGTGTGACTCCATGACAACATCACGTGAGAGAGTCCGTGATGATATTTCTGTACTTGTGTTTCACCCTCTGGGAGAGCCATGGTGAAAGTCACGTTGAGGTGACACCATCACGCAAGTGATGAACACTAGTACTTAACCATGAGATGGTTGATATCACATTGAGGTGACATATCTCTCTTTATATATGATGGCAGGCAACAGTAGCAGATGAACTTCATGTGGAGATAATTTTCAGCTAGAAGATATCTCCCTAGCTGAGAGGGAGTGTTAATGTTATAACAGCGTCGGTTGATCCTTCCAGCTCACGTTCCTTGAGAAAGTCTTAAATTGAATGTAGCCATCGGCTATTCAATTTACCTCTTATTATTTTGTGTCTTATGATTTGGCCGACATGTATAATTCGAAAATCATAAAGGTTACTAAATTTCTAAGGCCGACTTCATTGAAAGAATATAAGACATTGTAAGAGGCCGACATTAAGACTTCGGTTCCTACATATAGACAGTTATTCATTCATTTCTCTAAGCAGTAAAAAGACAGCTCTCCCCAGATCCGTCATTCTCAAGTGCGAACTCAATAAAGAATACTGACTCCATCTCTAGCAAATGCGAACATCTACCTCAAGTGAAATCAGTTCACTCATGCGAATAAGTCATCTCCATTGGTTGTGTCCAGGTGCGAACTACATCAGCAATCAGTGCGAACTCTGAGATTCATACGCCCATTCACCAGTTCAGTGTTTCCATTCAAGGACGAATTCTCAGTGACCGAATCTCAAAGTTACCAGTTCGATTGTTGTTGAAGTCTGAGAAGTTGAAGACATACTGTATATTATTAGATCTATATTCTCAGGTGTGATCTAGAGCATACTATCTGTCATTCCTTATTGCTTGACACCTGTTATTGGTCTTGTATTAGACCTTATTGTATTCTGCAAATCTACTACTGTCGCATCTAATATAAGAGAGATCTTTGTTGCTGGGTTTTTCTCCCTCAAGAGGAGGGTTTTCCCAGGGTACATGCTGTGTTATTTTGTCTGATTTTGATTTAATCTTCTGTGCATTTACTTCTGATCACATAATTTAACATAGATATCACCAAGTTGAAACCTAAACCACAATAGTGCTATAAATCTGTATTGAGTTTATTCAATAAGCCGTAATCATAATAACATATACATCAAAAGCATAAAGCACTTTGATTGATTTCTTCAGAAACATATCTAAATTTGAGCACATTAGTTGAATAATTCACATCCATCTTTACATTGCCAGATACACAGCAGCATAAGAGCTATATGAACAATATTGAGTGAAGAATTTACAAACCTATTCCTGTTTAAAATTCACATCTACAATATTATTATCATAAATAAGTCAGGAGAGAAAAATGATTATTCCAATAGAAAAGAAATTAAGACCTGACACAAAAGATGGTATTCTCCATCTTCAGGATTTATTCCAAAATCTCCCGAAACTTCCAGTGGCACTTCACCAAAAGTGCAGCTTGCATTGTGCAAAAATATCCTCTGACCTTGAAAGCATAGACTTCCAGATAAAGCCTAATATACCAAAGAATAGTGTAAATAGCTAAACGAAAATAAGTCCTTGATTCGTTCAGTATACTGTATAACTAATATGCAAAAGAAAAAAATTGAATATCTTAAAAATCATTGTTACTTCCGTGTTTATATACTCTTCACACAAAGTAACAATTTCACAACAATTAATTCATCAGAATAATGAAATAATCAAGCATTTAATAAAGCATGACAGTGTAAAATTGCCCAAGACAAAACAAATGATAAACAAATGGGCATATTTATCGCATTTTATACAAAACTTTTTTTCAAGCTATGAAAACCAGAAAGCATATCTTTTATCAATATCTTCCTTAACAAATGCAAAGATGAAATTTTAGAATCTCAGCAGCAAAACCATTGCAATATGAATAATCACTAATCAGCTCTTATAACTTTCTACATTTCAAGATAAAGTATTCAATACAATGAAAAATAGCAATTATTTAATACATAATACTCACAGAAAATGAAGAGGGTGTGTCCAACACTTGAAATTCTAATCCTCTCACATCAACTTGCCCATGCAGGTTGGGAAAATGATCACCTGCTGACATACAGATATGAACCTGTGTAAAAATTAGCACAGCAATAAGATTAGAATGGCAAAATCTTCTTATTGTGCTATTTCTGATGGAAAGGCTAAAATCTATAATAATGAATAATAAGGTGGTAAAGTTGACAAATAATAAGAATACTAGAATATAAAAGGAATGAAATACAAGAATTATATTAAATGTTTTGGCTTTGGATTCGTGAGATCATTTGCTGTTTTTACACATCAGATACATTTCAATATGGTGTTAGATGTACAAGATAATGGAAAAAGCAACATACAAATATTATCTTGAACACAGAAGCCAACATGAAAAGAGTTATGGACGAGAAGTGATCATCAATGTCAAGCATATAGGTGACAATAGAAAATCTAAAATAATTAATATTGGTCATCGTTTTTGCCAGTGTTCTCCCATTCCTTGAATCTTGTGTATTCATGTGAGCTGAATCCCTGGTCAAAGTATTAGATCGTGTATTCTTTGGAGGTGACCTAATGCACCATTTGCTTGGTTGATAGACACTGGTAGTGATGGGATGAGGGGTAAGATCCCGGCTTTTGCTACTAATGATGAGATGCTTGCTGTTTTAGATAAGGAAGAAACTAGGTTAAAATCCATGTAAATAGTTTTTATCTGTCTTATTCTGGATGTCTTACCTACAAGGAAGCTCTTTGAAGACTGTTTAACCTCCATTTGTGAGAAAAACTTAAGGCTTTACATTACCTTCTGTCAAATAGTTCAAATGGGGCTATTCTTCGTGTGCCTTAAAATAGTAGCATCCAAAAGGATTATAGATAAAGAAAATTGGAATGTTGGTAAGTCCCTGTTCAGAGATTTTGCCTGGGATCCTATCACTAACTAAGAAAAAATCATTTTGAAATCTTCCCCCAAATGGATTGAATTTTGGAATGTTCCTTCTCTGTGTTCTGGGCTTCCTTGACTGCTTAAACCACTTGGTGAGGTCATTAAAATGAAAGATACCAGATCATCTTTGCCAAAAATAAATGCAAGAAGTTTGATTTCTCTAAAGCCTAGTATTAGTCTTCCTAACATCGTTTTGGTTCCTTTGCATGACTCTGTCCATACATGTACAATTACTAGTCTGGGTAGTTTAAATGTTTGTTTTTTGTTAAAAAGACAGTCCTACAAAAATGGTATTTCCTCTTTTGAATAAAAACTCCATAGGTAAAATGGATGTTAATGAGGTTGTTTTTCCTGGCAATAATACTATGGAAATTGATGTTGGTTCAAAAGCTGGAAAGAAACCTTAAGTGTTGCCTCCAAATATTGTTTCTGAGAGACGAGAAGATTAAATTGTGATTCAAGCTAGTTATTAATAGCAAGAAAGTTCTGTTATAAATCCCCTTAATTTAAGTCCTCTTCCTCCAAATTGCTGAGTTGATTGACAATAATAATAGAATGCTTGTTTCTAAGGAAAATATCGATTGTCCTAAACCTCACAAAGGCAAGCCTTGCATTCATAACAGTGAAAAAGTGTCCAGAGCTAAAACTCTAGAATCTGATTATAAGGAGGTAAAAGGTGTTTCTAAAAAGCAGAAAATTTAAAATCATTTCTGGCTTTCTCAAGTGTTCAACAAAAGTCAGATGTTGTGGGTTCTAGTGATGGCAATGGGGAGTTGATTACAGTGGAAGACGGTAAAGCTGGATTTTCTAATAATGGGGTGAATAGCAATGTTATACCGCCATATTTGAAAGAAACGGTAAGGGGGACAAGTCTCCCCCACTTTAATCAATAATCCTTGCCCTATCTCTGTTTTGATGAGAATTTTAAATTGTGTGCAAGTCCAGACTTATTCTTGATTGTGTTTTTCTACAAGAAGATAAGTCGGTTTTTCTCTGGATTGTGCATTTAAAGCCATTGGCCTAATTCTGTTGTATTTTTTTCAAAGCATGCGAAAATGAAAGAGGGGTTTCTGTCCTTTTTAACCCTCTTATTGCATCTATTGTGGTTAGTTATAGTGTATCTCCATGCAACAGAGTGGTGAGGGTTGAGATTAATATTCATGCATCTAATTGTTATACGAAAAGAGCTGGCATACGGAACTGGTTAGCTATCAACCTAAAAAATATTCCCTAGGTCTGGTGGGGACTTTAACATGGTCGAATCTAGTGAAGACAAGCAAGGTGACAGCAAGTTTGACTAGATGTGAAATGAAAAATCTTCTGGGCTAAATTTAAGAGGAAAGGGACTCTGATTGACCACCTCTCAGGCTGCAAGTATGATAGTAAAGGTATTTCGTTCTCTTGATCCAACTTTCAAAAGGTGTAATAGTCAAGATCTTTTCCACTGAAATAAGATACAAAGCAAGGTCCTTTCCACTTCCTAATCACCTAGTTCCCAAGATGGGTATGGTGAGAGCATGCAGTGTTCAAGACTATGCAATTAATTGAAATGCTTGCAACTGGAAAGGAAATGCACTAGGCGGCAAGCCAGCCGATCTCACTTATTCAATGAAGTGTTTATATAACTAAAAGAAAAAAACACTACACACTTACTCACAAAGTGTGATTACAAGGCATCCAATTATTCAATTGGGTGAGTAAACATGCCACTTCCACTTTTCAGTGGGTAAGCAAATACAAATTCTCCACTTATTCAGCAAGATAAGTAAATACAATGCTTTTGCTTGTTCGGTAGGGTAAGTCCAGCAACTTTCCACTTATTCGATGGGGTAAATACATACATCAATGAGCCAGGCCCAAACTCATTGGCAGTACTACCATCTAGTGTTTACAATTAAATATCAAAGCAATACAACTTCATATGATTGCTGAAACACTTTATAAAACATGGATAATCATTATCAATGAAATCATGAACCCAACAAGAAGAATACCTTAGATAGGTGATAATATGGTAGATTGCAGGTCTGGTATCAACTTGTAACATACTACAACAGGGCTAGACAGAGAGATAAACACCTATTAATGTACGTTTTATCATTCACCGAACATTTAGAATAAAATGTCAAGGACACTCTACCCTCTCTTGAACAAAATCACTAAGTGTGCCAAGATTGCAAGAAAGACCACACGGCGACTCCAAGGTTTATATGTGCGAACAGGCGACTTTATGTTGGATAGCTGCCTTGGTTATGTATGCTGAAATACAATGGGGACTTACACTAACAAATCATTCACAAGCTAGATCTTAGACTAATTTGACAGTAAATGCTCTTTTTCTCTTTCTTTGGATTTTCGGTTTTGGAATTTCAAAAAAAAAAAAAAGACAAAAGGATAAGGGTTTAGAAGTTTTATGCTACTTCTAAAAACTCAAGAGATGGTAAAGACTAAGTGAAACCAGTAAAAACACTTTGCTTCGCCACATGAATGACAACTACACAAAGTGAGTGCAATCTTCTAGGGTTGTGCTCGAGATTTTCATACAATGAATAATACCATCAATGGAACAATATTTCATTCAAAGTAGAAGTTAAAGCATCCACAATATAGGCTCAGGCTAACTTTACGCATTGAACAAAAATCGTTCATTCAAAGAAAGTATGAGCAAGAGTTTCACCAATCCCTACTATCAGATCTTTCATTCATCTAACAAGTGTGTAAATCAAATTATATTCTAAATTTATTCTATGTTGAAGGAGATATCCAACCATGCAACCACTTGATAACAAGAAGGATTCAAAGCAATCTTGCGACATGAACTTTTATTATCCAAGTAGCTCTAAGCAACAATTTCATAAGACTCTCTTCACCGTATGAAATGAGAGACTAGGAGTTTATATAGAGTTTTGAAAAACAAATGAAAGGTCCAGATCAATCTAAGACCAACAGCTGAGATTAAGACACAACAACCCTAATTAGGGTTTCCCAAAATAACATCAACAGCGAGTGCATGGAGGACAAGTGGCACAAGGAGCTATCTTCTAGGAGGCGCATCCCTATCCTCTTGAGTGGCACTATATTCAATGAATCTGGACACCATCGGGCTGACCTCCTCCATCGTGACATGGGGCAACATATTCACCTTGAATTCCAATCCGTCCAAGTCTTCTGCACACACAACAATAGCAGTCTCCCATTCCAATTCCTATCTTTGGAAGGCATCTCGAATGGACACGAAATTCGATGCCTTAGTCAAATATTCCTTAAGGACTATCTAGAGATGGCAGAGAAAATCTCCTGAGTTTTGAGCTTTAGACTTTCCAGCTACATATCGTTTTCTCAGATGGTATCCTTCTCAAGTACATCCGTAGCTACAAGGAAAATCTTATTCTAAATCTCTCTTATCTGTTCCTCAACTATGATAGCATCAGTCTTCACTTTTTCTAAGACTTCACTTCGTGCAACCAATGCCCAGTACCAAGTGTTAAAATCATATGCAGCCCCTACTGCGATTATTTTTCCATCAATCAATTCCTGCTTTGGAACTCCTTTCAATACTCTAAGGCACGGGATAATTTTGTCCTGAACATCCTGAAGGTTATCCCATGCTTCCACCATGACCGCAATTCTGGACTGCAAAGAAGAAGTTTGTCCATAGGCCAATGTTAATCTTTCCACAAATGTGCCTACTTCTTCACTTTTGCTTGCCATTCACTCTTTGGTTTCTCTGGCTGTTATCATTTCTTCTTCAAAATCTTTGATTGCTTCCTACGAAGAATTCAAAAGTGGAGAAGCCACTGAATTGCCTTGGTTAAGAGGTTTCGTCAACTGCTGAATATATTCCTTCAGGCGCTCAATTTCCTTTTTGTATTCTCTTTTTCTTTCCTACCTCCTTTTCCACTCTTGCCTTCATGGAAGCAACTGAATTGTCTAAGTCCTCAAACTCTTGACCCTTTGTAGTTGGTCCGAAGTCGATAGTAGTGATTGCATACTCCTGAGGAGTAATATCTTCCTTTGCCTTGTCCACTGTTGGTATAGCAATTTGCACTGAACAGCAGCCAGCTTCATCTCTCTGGATTGTGGAAAACTTCTTGGCTGGCTTCTTTGCAGTAACCTTCTCTAATCTGGCCAAGAAATTGGTCGTATCATCTTCTTCTTGAATTTCCACCGATGCTTTCATTTTCAACCTTTCTTTCAACAAACCAGGAATTGTAGGCTGCCCAATGCCTTCCTCTTCCTAATTACTTTCTTCACATGGAATACCCTGAACTTCTCTAAGAGCGGAAATCATTCCCTATTGAAAATCTTCATCCAGAATATCCAAATTTCATTTTCCGGTTCAAGTATTTCCATGCCTGTAGAAGATGGGGGTTCATCATCGTCCAATTGGATTAATTCAATGTTATCCTCATGGATTGGAGAAGGAATCCTTATTTTTTCCAATGACTCATCCTCAATAGTTAATACCTTGTTCACATCTTTGATCTCTGCTTCTTACGAGCGGGTTGTGGACGTTCTATCCCAATTTGGTTGTGAGCATCGAAATTGGCCAGACGGTAAGATGTGAATGGATACCAACTGCATTCCAACTTGGCACTCTCAATTTGCCTATGCGTTGGAGCAAGATTCTAACGCATATTTCCATGAAAGAAATGGAAAGGAAATGGGCGGCTTTTTGCTTTTGTTCTCTGGAAGCCCTGATATGTTTCCAATTGTCTAACGACTTCAAGCAAGACCATTCTATTGGTAGGGTAAATCGGAAGTCAGTAAGGGCATCCGGTAAATCCTTGAACTCTTATATATGTGAATCTTGGAAACTGGATAAACTAGGATCCATACTTGCTTATTAAGCTCTTGGCCTCCTGAGTGAGCCTCTGATGAGTTCCTACCTGCAATATCCTAGTGATGTACATCAAGAAGGCATCATTTGCCCTTCTAAAGTGGGTCTTCTCGCTAAGCTATAGCTGTGGATAATAGTCGTAGTACTTAAACTCATTTTCGCCATTACCTACCACGCCTCTACAAATCAATCCTGTGTATCTGTAATTTCTAGCCAACAAGTAGACAAAGTAGGAGCTCATGTAAAAGGACTTCGTCCTTTCCAAATTTTTTAGCTATTCATCAAGATTATTGCAAATTATCCGAGACCAATTGAACATTTTAACACTTGAGGTGATCTCATCAATAAAATAGCACATCCAAGTTTCAAAGGGTGCACCCTGAGGGCTGCCCATTTCTCTATTTAACAGCAAAATGATGTCACCATAATCTTCTTTGAAGTTGGTACAAAGCAACTTCTTTGGCACTTTCTTGAGGGAAGGCCTTGGCTTTTCTAACCACAACTTATTGACATTTGTTGCACAGAGCTCAAGCTAGTCCTCATAAAGTTTTTTGGCATCTTCTTTGGTTTTATAGGAAGTCCGGTTGTAACTTGGTATACCAAATGCTTCCTGAATGGCTAACTCTCCAAGGTGAGCCAATACTCTCCCATCTAGCGCAATAATTTGTCTCTCTTTTACATTGTAATGTATGGCACACTTGATAATCAACTCAACGCATTCCATAGCAGATGGAAATCCAACTGCTTGGACAATGCCATTTCTCATCATTCGGCGAGCAATAGGTGTTGGCAGAAATCCATCTTGCCCATACTTTCTCCTCTTGAAATCCTTGAAATCCACATGCCCGAGGTTGGTGTCTATGACATTTTTCCACTTGGAATTGATCTTTGACTCCGGCTACAATCCCTTATTGACGAACTTCATATGGGCTTTTCTTGAAGGTTCTCCTTTGGTGGTCATCAACCTTCGAATCTATATTTTTGACTGTAAATCCGCCTTCAATTCTGAAAATTCTGTCTTTAACTCAAAAAAAGCACGTTATTTTCTAGGAATTATGTCCTTCAACTCAGAAATTTTATTTCACTCTCTGCTCTCCACTTTGAAAGTTTACTTTATCTTCAAAAACCTTCCTTCAAAAATTTATCTTTCGCAACCTTGAGAGAGCCAAAACCTTCTCACAATTGAACTTTGGAGAGAATGAATTGAAAGTGACACGTTAAACATAATATCAAGTCGAAGAGTTTGATGATTTTAGCAACTTCATGTTTTTCTTTTAGATTCGTCAAACCTGGGCTGTTTTATTTTCTCCAAAATGGCAACTTAATCTTCATTTAAAATTCTCAAGAGAAAGTTTCTAATTTTTTACCATGGCGCCACCCTTAGCCAAAATATCCTTGAGTTGGCATGGAATCTTCTAGATTCTTCTTGAGTTCGAAAATTTTTCTAAGTGTTAAATATTTTGAAAATTTTGTCTAAGTGTTGGAAAAATATAAAAATATTCTAAGTGTTGAGTTTTATTTTTCCAACCCTTTCAAACTTGATCATCTTTCAATTATGGAAAACTTTCATTTTATCCATGGCAAACTTGATCGTTTGTGTGACTTTTCTTTCTAGCTAGGCGAACTTTAGCATGGTTTAGTCATTTTGTTTTGTGCTAGGGCAGAGTTGAAGTGCTTTTGGACAAGGCGGACTTGATCAATGCTCAAACATTGCAAGGGAAGACTTCATTAGTGCTTGGACAAGCTAGGGTGGACTTCATGGTTGGCTAGACAAATGTGGGCGGACTTTGCCAACCTCATGCCATTTCTTCCTTGGGCAGACTTTAGGCTTGACTTGCCATTTCTCATCCTTGGGCGGACTTTGAACTTTGCAAGTTGTGCTTACCTTGGGCGGACTTGGCCACATCTTTGCCATCTCTACCTTGGGCGGACTTTGAACTTCTTGTGCCAAGTGTGGGCGGACTTCAAGGTTGGCTGGACAATGTGCATACTTCTTCTAGGCAGACTTCACCTTTGGCTGGACATCTTCATACTTCCTCTAGGTGGACTTCACCTTTGGCTAGACATCTTCATGGCGGACTTTGTGATTGCTTGGACATTGCAAAGCAGTCTTAGTGGTTGCTTGGACAAGGCGGACTTTGCCAAACTTATGCCATTCTCATCTTGGACGGACTTGAAGCTTACCTTGCCAAGTGTGGGCGGACCTCAAGGTTGGCTGGACAATGTGCATACTCCTTCTAGGCAGACTTCACCTTTGGTTGGACATCTTCATACTTCCTCTAGGCGGACTTCACCTTTGGTTGGACATCTTCATGGCGGACTTTGAACTTCTTGTGCCATGTTTGACACTTAGATGAATTTCTTGCTCAACCGCTCACATTTATCTAGACCATCTGGAACAAAACCTTGCATAGGTCAACTTTCAAAAAAGCTGGAAAAAGCAAAAAGCAAAAAGCAAGCCAAAAAGTTGCTTCCCAGATTGGTCTCAAAGTGCCAAAAATCAAAAAAGCTGAATCCCACAAAAATAGGAAGGTGTCGGAATTGACCCTAAGCAATGGCATTTTTCGTCCTTTGGGCCTTCTGAGCACTTTGATGATGTCCAGACACTATTTTGAGCCCAAATTCCCTATTTGACTTGGATGATTTCTCAAAACCCTAACTCCAAATTCTCAAAGAAATGGACTTATGAAATTGCAATGCTAAGACAAAACCCTAAAAAGCAAACTACTAGGGTTCCCCATTTGCAATGGGGCAATGTGTGAAATAGGTCACAACAACACCCAAAAAACACTTTCACTTGTGCCGAACACACCACCAATCAATCAAGAGCAGAAATAACACCTTAGAGCATACCCAAACCCCACCACAGCATGCTGGAAGAAGAATATATCAGTCTAGAAACTGATATCAGACTTGTGCAGGTTTGATATGGTGTTGATATAGAAGTTGCAGCATCACTAAACGCATCACAATTCCACCAAAACTCAAAATCTTAGTGCCAAACTGTTTAGAAAGGACTAGGAAGGCGTTGGCACCCCAAAACCACCAATAACTCTGAAAACTTGATAGCAAACACACCAAAATCTACAACTCCAATTGCAACCCCAATCCATACTTGCAACCCCAAAAACTAGAAATCTTCTCTATAGCTCAGTGGTGATTTG
Organism: Sequoia sempervirens; assembly: GCA_007258455.2. NCBI lineage: Eukaryota > Viridiplantae > Streptophyta > Pinopsida > Cupressales > Cupressaceae > Sequoia > Sequoia sempervirens. Next base: position 44,899 of record VDFB02254385.1, read on the forward strand.
TGGATGAAATCACACTAACTTGCTAGGGGGGATTTCTATAGGAAATATCATTACTACTTCACATTGTGGTAGTAATTATTATGTGTAAATGTAATATTTATAATATTACATTAGTGTGAGGATGTAAATGAGTTGTTACAAACAACTCATATAATAGAATTAGCATATAGTTAGCATAACAATATGATTAACGTATTGTTATTATAATAGGCTTGGAGGATATTTCGATTCAGCTAATATCCTAGAATATAGGAGACATCCTCCTATGTATATGTAATATGTCTGGAAATTAAGTAAGCACGTTTTATTTTTGTGTTGTATTATTTGTAGCCTCATTTCTCTCTTCCCATACTTCTAATATGGTATCAAAGCAATAATGATCTTCATGCCTGTGAAAATCCATGGAGCTTCCTTCAACAAATATTGAATGTCTATGGAATAATGAGGAACATTATTTGATCCAAATTGATGCATAGCCAAGTTGGTAAGAGAACTAGTGTACGTTTTCTATTTTAAAATCACATTTTTTTGTATCAGCACAAACCCTGGAAAATCAGCTGGCACAACTCCCACAATTTTTCAAAAATCATCTTAAAAAAAGGCTCAAAAACTACAAGATTTTTCAAAAAAACCTTCAAAAACTGTGAAAAGTAAGATTTTTTCGGAAAAAATCCTCGAAAAACATTAGCAAAATTTTTGTAGAAAAATTTTCAAAAACTCTTTTAGCAATTTCAAAAAAACTTTGTGCGAAAATTTTTATTTGTCCCAGAAAAATATATCAAAAACTAGCTCAAAAATTTTCAAGTGGCCATGAAACCACGATTTTTACAAAATCGCCTAGAAAATCTGAAAATGCCCATGCACAAAATGAAGATGGAGAACACACAAATTCTAGAAAATCATGTAGGGACAAAAACCCTAGGCAAACCAAACCTGTGATTTAAAAATCGCGTCTCCAAGAATCACCAAAAAAACCCTAGGTGATTACCTAAGTCGTGGCTTAGAGAGGAGAAAAAACTTGTCAAAACCTTTCACAAACTGTAGAACCCGTGATTAACAAAGATGACGCCCAGAAATGCAAAGAAATGGCGTGCAATAAAACACAGAGGAAGATCCACGAACCAATAGAAAAAAACGCGACCACAAAGCACTCAGAACATCACATGCCAAAAGAAGAAGATCCTATCGCGTCGTAGAATTCAAAGCAAAAAAAAAAATGCGGAAAGATCAAAGAAAAAGTGTCTAAAACCATGCCCATGAACTCGTATTTTTTCCAATCGAAAAATAACAAAGAACCTTCATGGATTTTGCTAGAGAGGAGCTGCAATTTTTTGGAAAAAATGACGTGATTTCCTTCAAAAAACCCTTCCACGACTTTCAGAGAAAAACTTTTGTTATTTGCAACACAAACTATCCGCTTTTTTCTTCTCAAAACTTCTTCGAAAATATTCACTAAAAACTACACGAAAAACCACCTTGAAAATCTCTAAAAAAAGCTTTCAAACTCTCAAAAAATTCTTCGATTAAAAAATCAGCTAACATTAATCAAGTTGAGCCTGAGCTCTAATACCACGAAAATATTATTGATATTCATGATTGTGTGTTTACAAAAGGAGGCGAAAGCTCCTTATAAAGAAAATTACAAGACGATGTTTCTAAAAAGAAACAATCTTAACTAAAGCTAACTAAAACAAAATACAGAAAGAAGTTAAAACGAACTAAAGAGCAAACGAAAGTTACTAAACGTTAACTAAGATAACTAAAGCTAAGATGACCATTAATATTACATTTAATATTTTAATAGAGTGGTGGAATATATTTGAGAGTAGTAGTAGGAAAATGAAGCACTTGCCCTTAGAATAGGTCATCCTTTTAAAATAGATTATTAAGGAAGCCCATTTTTCTCCATCTATTTGTGTTCATGAAGTTGTCGTAGAAAGCCACCATTTTCACCACACATGAAGGGCCCACTACAAATGACAAAGGGGCCACTAGAATGCGAAATGAATCCCAAGATACTATCAATCAACACATCAAATGTTGTGTCTATGCAAATGGTTTGGATTACAACAGTGCTCTATCACCATCCTCACAAGAAACGGCAAAGAAAATTAAAAAATCCTCTAAAGGGTACAAGGGCCCAAGTTTTGATAAGATGCGCAAATCCTTATTGACAAAGCAAATGAAAATTCTTAAACCATTCTAGCCCATCAAAGATTTGTGGCAAAACATAAAGGTGTCCATTATTATGATGGATGGAAGGATATCAAAAATTGGCCATTGATAGACGTGATTGCATTGTCCCCTCAAGGGGCAATGTTTTTGAAATTTGTGAATTGTGAGGGGTAGGTGAAGGATGAACAATTCATTGCTAGCATCCCCATACAAGCCATTGAATAAGTGCGTCTTAATAATGTTGTCCAAGTCATAGCAAACAAGTGTTTGTTCATTGAGGCATAGTATTCACACATCTTTTGGACACCTTGTGTTGGTCACTCACTCAACCTTATGCTACTAAAGAGTGGCAACAAAATTGATTCAATCAAACAAGCCTATGTCGAGGGCAATGAGATCCAAATGTTCATCACCAACCACAACATGGCATGGGCCATATTCAATCATTCTCAAATTTGGAATTATTGAAGGTAAGTAAATAAACTATTATGTCTCACTTTAGTAATTTCTTTCTTAAAATTAAGTATGTTTTCACCTTTGCTTTTCATTTTTTAGTTAAAATTTTTGAATAGGTTGTTGATAACCAATTCATCTCCAACAAAATTATCTTGAGATGACTTATGAAAGGGCACAATGTGTTGTCTAGCATGGTCTTTGCCAGCTTCGATCAGTATGGAGACAAACCAACATTGAGAGGGCAACAAATATTAAGCAAATGATCCTAGATGACACTTGGTGGAATTGTACAGAATATCTCCTTAGTTTTGCTAAGCCCATCATGAGTATGATTTGTTGTATTCACATAAATAAGGCATGCTTGAGAAAGGTGTATAATGGCATTAACTCAATGATTGAGATGATAAAGACCATCATAAATGCACCAAGGCAAGATCCTAAAGAAGCTTTCTTCAAACAAGAGCACACAATCCTTGTTGAGCAATAGGAACAAAATGGCCACCCCATTGCATCTTCTAACCTTTGCATTCACACCAATATACTATAGCACTGAAATCCTTTCTTTGACAAGGAGAGTTGCACTACAGAAAGATGTGGAAGTCAGGCAAACGATATGAGCAATCATTTTTTGGACCCTTCTTGACCTTGATTTAAAGGGTGTAGTTACAAATGAGTTGGTTGATTTTGTACACTTCAATGCTCAAATTAGTTTGTTGGACTCTTCATGACCTTGATTTAGAGGGTGTAGTTAGAAACGATTTTGTTGATTTCGTATACTTCAATGCTCAAATTACTTCCACTCTTCGTGCCAAGTGTAAGAAGGATGCTCACAATTCTTAGTACCTCCATTTTGCCATCAAAGTTTTATTGCAATTTTTTTTGTTTTTTTCTTTGAAACTTTCTGAATTTCAATTTCTTTTCATTTTTGAAATATTTTTTTTTCAAGTTTGAAGTTTCATTTATAATTCTATAACTTTAAATCTCTAACTTTGTTCAAATAGGTTGTCAATTTATCTTTCTCTAAGCAGAATTGAAGTACATACTCCTTCATCCACTTAGTAAAACACAACTGATTGGCATCAAAAAATGCAGAGTTTGCATACATTCCAACTTGAATCTTCTTTCGCACAAACAAAATGACTACAAGGGGCAAAAAAGTTGTGAGATGTAGAGGCAAAGCTAGCTAACTTGGATGCTTTTGCTACCCAACAACATTCACTTTTTGAGGAGTCAAATAGCTAGCATACTTTTGGCACTCTTTGTGTATCTTCTAATCTACCTAAATCACCTAACATCAAAGATGATAATGATGATGATGTTTATGAAACCTATACGATGTTGGTTGCTGATTTTATTATTTTAATATTGAACGACAACTGTCTATCATGACATTCAAATTTGACAAACTGACATTGAAGTAGTATTTTTAATTTTTATGATGGTTTTGTTTACTATCTGCATGTCATGTGGCATTCTAATCTTAATTCCTATTTTTGGGTTGCAAATATGTCAATATTTATGATTAATATGTTTTTGTATGGACATACCTGAAACAAACCCACTCCCCCCCAAAAAATTGTTGTATCAGCAACCTGAACCAGCTACCTGAATGCTTACACATATTTAGAATAACAGCTTAGCATAAATAACTTGAAGTAAGGTAATGGTGTTTAAATCTTGTTGATTCTTTATCACACACAACAGGTCGACATCTCTCTTCAACAAGATTGATATCCTTGCAACAATTTAATAGGCCCAAATGTAGATTCAAGGCAAGAAAGTATTTGTTTGTTTCATGGTTTTATAACAAGTGTTGTACCAAGAACAATTATCTCTTGTGCATACATCCATACTTTGCTGGGCAAGATGATAATGCACTGGATTCAACATTAATGTTGCGATAACAGAAAAAAGCATATATTTTCACAACAATAGGCATTTTGGAACTTCATGATTGATGCAAACATTCTTCTTTAAATGAAATATGTTTAAGCCAATAAGAAAAGTTGGAAATATGAAATTAGTAGACTACAGTACCTCTATAGTTAAAATTTCAAGTCAGAGAAGGTTTAGATTAGCACCTCTCCAGTGGCTCTGCCATTTGCCCAAACAATTGGAATCTCCAGCAGCCTTTCAAAAAGCTGCAAAAATGAATCCATCCTAGAAATCTTATAATATTATTCACAGTACGATTAATTTCAAAACATTAATCCTTCAAAAGTAGAACAGACCATTGATCTCATTGAGATCACCAGCAACAAAGCCAGCTACATGCACTGGAACATCATTCCCATCAATATAAATGTGAACAATACAAGCAGTGTTGGATGCTACCCTTTACATGGGACAATAAGAAACTAGCAACTAACCGGAGCAAAGAGATCTCTCGCCTTTATGTTGACATGCCACTCCTGTTGCAGGAAATCAACAAATGCATTTATAAACAACTTCCCTCCATCCTTTGATGGATAACCAGTACGCCACTCCTTTGGCCTCCCAGTTAATTGCAAATGCATTTGTCCGTATCTCTTTCGAAATTTTAGGTGTCCATTGATATTCTCCATTACCCTATAAAGCATGTACACAACAGACATAAATATCCAAACTCGCTAAAATAATAAACCATTAGTCTTATGTATCACCAAGGCACACCTAGAGATACTCAAGACAGATATAAAACCAGTCCCTTGATCAAGTAGTACCAACATACGGAAATCTTTGTAAAGATGCCGTGCAGAATTTTTACCAAACCTTTAAAAATAGATTAGCCACCTATCAATCTTGAGGATAAAGTACCCAAGATGATCATGCATTGCGAAGCCTTCTTGTAGTTATATACAAAACCACTTTTTATGTGTCAAACATGGTACTAATCATCTTCAGAAACAGCCACTCTTTAGTACTGACCTCAATTGGATATGCTAGAAAGGCATCTAAATTATTACTGCACGTGAATTATTTGTGATTGAATTAGCAAATAATTGCAAAACAGTTTTCACAAAGCAAGAAATGAAAAACTGAAACAACTTGACGAAATAAGAAATAGGAAAAACAGTGTTTCAATAGAAATTCAAAGCTGTACCAGATCTTTCACTACATTAATATTCTCAGTGCACAAATGAACAAAATCACTCAAAATATGAATAAGTATGTACTGATTAAGAACAATGCTGATGAGTCCATAAGCAATAGCTAATCTTTATAAACCCAATAAATACATAATGAGAGAGATAGAAGAAAATTATACTGTAACATCCACCATATATCATTAACAAATTGTGGTAGTTAATAAGTAAATGTAATTAGAGTCTCAATAGTCAACACTTTGACTCATTCTTTTTTCCCTCCTTTCGTAACATTTAGAATGATTTTATAACCATTATCATTAACATAATCCTTTTATAACACTTGGTATAACTATAAAACTCAATCATTATATATTATGGATGTAGGTACACACAGCTTGAAACCAAATTGACGACATATGTAATAATCCAATTATAGCAGCCATGCTCTTTCATAACTATTCAAAGCTATAGTATCGCAAATAGAAAATATAAGCAATTAAGTAAGTAATTTACTCATCTCAATCACAAGACACATGATAAACAATATATCGTCAATTGCATTACAAAACCTCTACCATTTTATTTCTCGTAACTTGAAGCGAAGGAGAGAGAGAGTAACATCGATGTGATATCCACCCTACCATGAAGCATTAGCTTCCCCATGCTACTCCACTAGAGAAGCCCAACCCATCACAAGGATCTAGCAGTATGTAGCCAACATACATGATGGAATTCAATTCACCATGTGAGTCATTGTCAATTAGCATACCTATATGCTCATGTATCACATATCCAATAAACTTGTATATCGTTAAGCATACCATGGAGGATGACAGAAATCGACCAAGGTGTAATGTGCTTGTTCAGGAAAATGTCACAGTAATGATTGAACACAGAATTAAAGTGAACATGCACCCAACACACAGTAAATACTATAGCTCAGATATTGGCAATAATTATGAACATTAACCAAATAAACTTAGCAGGACAGGTAAATAGAATTCACTGATCTACACTCAGAATCATATATATAACATCCACGAATACAACAATCACATGTGCATAATTCAATCTTGACTGACTCAACCCCAGATCATACAAGGAGCAATACAAGAATGGATCACTGGTACAGAATACCAATGCAAAGTCAAGGCGCAATCTCTGATCGGTCTGAGGAATAGAAGTCTATTCGCTGTCACTAGAGTGAATTCCGTCACACGGCTCGATAGGAACCACCAGCGACCTCAGATGCAAACAAACGACTAGCGTCCCCAAACTGTAGATGACACTCACTATATCTACGGGCCCTCAAATGTTTTACTAGCAATGTTATCTTCTTGAGAGTCGCGATTGATAGGTGACCTGTCTGAATTACTTCAGCACCCCGCGAATAACAGAATGCTATCATGCGTTGCCTGTGATTGTGCTGAAAGACATGATTCTGGTGATCGAGTGGTGCACAAGGCAAGACCTCTTGAATGGTCGTGAGCCTATCGCTATGCTACAACTCAACTCGCATAAATCTCTTCCTGCTACCATTGCACACCCGACACTGAAACAGATGCGAATCACTAAATCAGGATGGGAATTACACAAGGAATGGCAGAGGGAAATAATTCACCAGTGAGGGTGCCGTCTCACCTAGTGTGAGGATCCCATGAGGTTTCTGTCTCAAACAACCATCCAATTATTTCCTCAACAATCGATGCCCCAAAACAAACATAAGAAGCTGGTAAACACAACTGCCTTCCCAACTGGGTCGGCCACTAGTCGAGCAAAGACAAATTTAAATATTATTAAACAATAATTTAAATTTATTAATATTATATTATTTTAATATTATTTTAAATATTTGAGTTTAGTGTTAATAAACACTATTTTTCCGCCTCCATTTGAAATTAGGTCCCTATCAAAGTAGGGGACATGACACAAGGTAACATACTTATGCATACAAATCAATGAAATTCAATGTTCATTCATCTCATAGTGATGCCTTGACATTGTATAAGATTGGTAAATGGGTAAAACAATACCCAAAGACTGAGCCTATACAAGCATTAGCCAATAATGTATTTCAAGGTAATGACATTTATTGAGGAGTACACCAAGATGCCTATCCCATATATACCATATGTTACTTAAATTTACTTACTACTAAGCAACTTAGGAACCCAAGCTCTTACTTTCTTATCGTTAAAAATTTGCATACTTAGGCACTGTAAATCAATTCATAACCTTTAGTCTGCAGTTTGCAGCACAAAGGACAGCGATTAAAATAGTCATAGCTTTTATGTTCATTGGTCAAATTCAAAACTTCAATGTGTTCTAGAAAGGTAAAAGAATGAAGGACAAAACCCAAAAAGCATTTAACATGAATCCTAAACATGTTCAAGCAGTTTTTTCTGCAACTTAGGCCACTATTTTCACTCAGAACAACAGTTTAATAGAATGACCCATTTTACTATTTCAAAATGCTCATATAATTTGGTAGTGATTTTAAAGGGTCAACTTATTTGAAGAAGCATTTGTCACATAATCACAATGATAGTTGAAATCTGCATTTGCAAACACACAAAAAAAAGGATAAGAATTCATACCTTAAGAGCACATATAATATTAATATGCCTCTTAGTTTCATTTGCAATGCAAATATTTAATGAGCTGGGTTTTCGGCTAAGTTAGATATATTCTGAGGGAATCTAGTTCACTTTACTGTTTAAATTTATTTTGAATCTCTCAATCTTATGTTTTTTCTAGATTCAAATAAACTCATAACTGAATACTGTAGAGATTGCTTTTTGACCATATCACAAATCAAGGGTTCTCCAATAAGGGACTAAATTCCTCCATTTCCTCCTTAAACATGCACATCTGTAAAGTTGATATAAATCAGACCGAAGGTAAATGGCCATGGAATCATAACTCTTGGTACTCCGCTATCCCAGTATGAGTGGAAAATATGTTTGTTCTTTTTTTTAAATACATCGCTTTCTTCTCCATGTGCATTTAAATGCAGTTTTCTGAATTCCATGATTTTTTAAAAATTGCAGGTTAACCACCATATCATACAGCATATCAAATAAGATGGATATTGTTAGCCCATGACTACTTGTGTTCTTTTACTAAGTATTGCTACTATGGCTTTGATGAACCAGTTGAAAGTACTTAATTACCTTTCAGAACCTTGGGTTCTTTTCACTCTGGCATATTCCCAGTGTAATTGAATTTAGCTTCTTGTTCCATTGGTGAGCTACAGTCACTTGTAGACATTAAATTTTTATTTATTTACACTCTACTTAGAAGACAAATTTCTAGTATAGCATAGCTAGCATTCCCAAATTATTAAATAAAATCTCTTTGGCCTATACACAACAATTATTTGTGCCCTCTAAATATCCTCTTCTCTACAGGTTTCTGGTGTATATCCTTCACTTAATGAAACCATTAGATGTGGAATTACTTTATTGTGTCATAATGTACCTTTTATTCATTTTCAGATGTTATTTATATCATAGTACTGCAAATTCTACTCTATTATCCTTGTTTCTATAAATCAGCTTAAATTGATCTCAGATTCATTTTTTAGGAAATACCTTCTTGTAATCATCCTTCTTGCAAAAACGTTCAGGAATAGAAGTTGAGTCTCTTTCTCCACAAATATGACACTAAGATACAGAATAAGAATGTATTTGCATGAGGAAGGCTGTAGAAACCCTAGTTTCCCCCTGACACTGAATCTGACTGTGTTTTTGAGTTTTTCTGACGTTTTAGGTTTTTTTGCAAATTTTTGTGTTTTTGAAGCAATAATTGAAAGGTACGATTTTGACAATAAATTGAAATAAATTCAATAAAAATTAAATAGCTTTGGAAATGAATGAATAAGGATGCCAGTATCTTTATTTGACCTTCTCAACTGATTACAATGAAACCCAGATGCATGCAATGAAGAAAATTAAGAATTTTCAATATTTTAAAAACCTGGAAATTGCTGCTGCAGAAGTACAGAAATGTACGGCTGCAATTAATAACCCTCTTCTCCTTCCGTGTGATGACTGCAGTTGACTCCAGTGATGATGGCGCCTCCAATGAATAAGGTTTGATGCAAACTGGAGAGGCGTTTCTCTCAGAAGGAAGAAAACACGTGCTTGAAGAGGTACGGCCTGACAGAGCTGTACGGCCTGTCAGAAATCAGCCACTAGAAAGTACGGCCTTCTCAAATACTGATATCCAAGTCTCTGAAATGGTGCGCCCCAGTCAATAGGTGATAACTGAATGCAAACAACTGAAAAGAACTAAAGATATGAATTTCTCTGAAGCTCTGTAGTTTACTCTGAATGAGAAAACCTCTGCTGGCAATAGATCAAGTGATATTGCACACTCTCTTAATTGCTTTCCGCTGGAGATGGCTCGTTCCCCAAGGAAGTCGAACACGAAACCCTAAAGTCTCAGGCTCAGATCAATTTGATCAGTCTCAAAACTCAATAATCACATAATGGCACAATTCCCAATGCAAAACCCTCTTAAGGCTGAAAAGTGCGATTTCCTTAAGAATAGGGTTTCATTAAAATATTCACGTTTTAATATTTTAATATCTCAATAGTCTCCCGCTGAATATTTTAATATAAATCAAATGTGAAACTGGCCCCCTTTAATGTTGGCGCACCCCTCAAGGCAAATCACTTAAGTTATAATTTAAATTATAACTTTATAATATAAACATTAAATAATTAATATTTAATCAATATAATTAAATATTAATATTTCTCCCGTTACTTGTTCGTTTCCTATTCCGTCTGATGCTGACGAACTCTGAAGTGATTCCGGATGCCGCCAAAGCCCAACTGCTAAAAATAGCAGTGGTCCCACACTGCCTGCCAGGAACTGCTAAAAATAGCAATTCTGCAAAAAGTCTCCGATCGAGCCAGAACGAAAGACAACTGATCAAACTCCGCTGACTGAAGCTGAGCCAAGCTCCGAAGTGACCCTCTATCCAAACAATCAGCCTACGAGGGTCGTGTGATAGGCCAATCCTGTCCTCTGAGAGATGTCACTGAGAAGGGGACATGACAAAGGCCTGTAATTTTCTTTATGCATGCAGATGGATATGATTAATGTAAATGGTAAAAAGTCATCTATTAACATTAAAAAAGTTACAATATAAAGGAAGTGCATAAAGCTCTGTAGATATTAATTATCTACATACTAGTTACTATAGAAACAGTAACATCTTCTAAGCTAAATAAACATAACACATTGACAATTAATAAAAAAAGAATAATATATTATTCTAACACCATCCCTTAATGGTCAATCCATAAACAACACCAAGTTGCCCCCTAAATTTTAAAAACTTATCCGGGCTCAAAGACTTGGTGAGAATATCTATAGTCTGATCCGCAGTTGGAACATACTGCAGCTGAATTGATCCGTCTTCTACCAACTTGCGGATGTAGTGACAATGAAGCTCGACATGCTTGGTACGTTCATGGAAGACTGGATTTTTGGCCAGTTAGAGCACCCCTTGATTATCAGTGTACAAGGGTAAAGGTCCTGCTCGTGACATATGCATGTCAAAAAGCATCCTACGAAGCCAAACTGCCTCACATGTTGCTTTAACGGTTCCTCGATACTCTACTTCAGTCAAGGAAAGAGCCACTACCTGTTGCTTCTTGCTGGTCGATGTTACAGCACTTGTACCCAAACTGAATACATACCCAGAGATGGATTTTCTGTCATCCACTGAACCTGCCCAATTTGAGTCTATGTAACCAATCAACTTTGGATCATTGCATCTACCATAGAGAATGCCATAATCTGAAGTGCCCTTAACATATCTCAGCACCCGCTTCGCTGCAATCCAATGATCAGCTTTTGGAGCTGATACGAAGCAAGAAATGTAGCTCACTGCAAAAATGATGTCAGGTCGAGCGACAGTGAGGTAGATGAGACTGCCCACTAGTTGCCTGAATGTCGTTTTATCAACCGAAGGTGAATCAGAGTTGGCTAACAACTTCAGCCCCTTCTCCATAGGTGTGGAGGCCGGTTTGCAATCCTGCATCCGGAATTTGTCTAGCAGACTGCGAGCATACTTAGACTGAGAGATAAAAATACTATCAGTTGTCTGCCAAACCTCAATACCCAAACAGTAATGGAGAAGCCCCAAATCTGTCATGTCAAAAGTCTGACACAAATCCTATTTGATTGCTGCAATCAAATGAGTTGAACTACCAGTAATGATCAAATCGTCAACATAGACCACAAGAAAGAGAATATCATCACCAGAGTGTTTGACATACAGATTACTGTCAGAAGGGATGCGCTGAAAACAATGATCAACCAAGTACTGATCAATCTTGAAATACCATGCACGAGGAGCCTGTTTCAGTCCATAAAGCGCTTTCACGAGCCTACACACCTAATGTTCTTTGCTGGCAACCTTGAAACCAGGAGGCTGCGTCATGTAGACTTCTTCCTGCAAATCACCGTTGAGGAAGGCACTCTTGACGTCCATCTAATGAACTTCCCATCCAAATTGGGCTGCAATAGCGAGAAAAAGACGAATTGTGCTCATCTTGGCAGTAGGAGCAAAAGTCTCCTTATAGTCAATGCCCTCCCGCTGTGTGAATCCTCGAGCAACCAATCTAGCCTTATATTTATCCAAAGTACCATCTACATGATACTTGACCTTGTAAACCCATTTGCAGCTGATAGGTTTCTTCCCAGGAGGAAGGTCAAAAAGAACCCAAGTGTGATTCTTCAAAAGACTATGATATTCTATCTGCATAGCCTGTTCCCACTCTGGAAGTCCTTTAGCTTTTGAATATGTATGAGGCTCATAGATGCTGTGGATGTTGGCCATAAGAGCAAAATTGACTGTGTTGGGCTGCTTGCTCTTTCTATGAACTGATCTACCCTCAATGAGTTCATCATCATGAAGATCGCCGATAGTCTTGGCCCATCACTTAGGCTGACGAGTAGAAGTACCAACATCTGGAATAGGAGTAACAGCATTTGTTGGGATTTCTGGAACAAAATCATCTAGATGTGAGTCCTGAGTAAAATCAGGTAGTGCTATATCATGATCAGTAGACTCCTCATCTTCAGAAGCAGAATGCTCTGAAGCCCTCCCATCATGGGAACCAAGAGGTAGACGAACACCCTCATTAGGAACCTTCATAGACAGATCCGCAGGACTAGTAGTAAGAACAAATGGACCAGTAGTCTCATCAATCACAACATCACGGCTAAAGATGAGACGATCTATCTCCACATCAATTAACCTGTATGCCTTGTGATTGTCGATGTAACTAGTAAACATAAGTGTCTGGTTCTTGGAGTCCAACTTGGCACGTTTGGCATCTGGAATCCATACATGAGCAGTAGAACCGAAGACTTTCAGATGGCCCACCTTAGGCTTACGTCCTAACCAGGCTTCTTCTGGAGTCATCTTCTTAACGGCCTGTGTAGGGGACCGATTCAAGAGGTAGACTACAGTGTAGACTGCTTCAGCCCAGTATTTCTTAGGTACATTTATGTACTCCAACATAGAACGAGCCATTTCAGTAATGGTGCGATTCCTATGTTCAACGACACCATTCTGTTGAGGGGTGTATGGTGTGGTGAGTTGGCGCTTAATGCTGTGTGCAGCAAAATAAGTAGAGAAGTCCGCTGAACAAAACCCCCCCCTATTATCTGACCTTAGAGTAACAATCTGAGAACCTGATTCTTTCTCAACTAAGGCTTTATACTGCTCAAATGTGTTGAACACGTCTGATTTATGTTTCAAAAAATACACCCACATTTTTCAACTAAAATCATCAACAAACAATAAAAAGTACTTGGACCTAGTAACAAGAGTGTTCATCGGTCCACATACATCAACGTGAACCAATTGAAGTACCTTGGAGGCTCGCCAAGAATCACCATCTGAGAACGATGTCCAATGCTGCTTTCCAGCTTGACAGGCTCCACAAACTCCATGATTTTGAGATTGGATCTTAGGTAGACCAGCAACCAAACCCTCCCAAGACAGTTGAGAGAGGTAGTGGACATTCAGGTGCCCATAACGCTAATTCCAAAGTTTGTTGATGGTTGTACTCCTAGCAGCCAAAGTGTGCTCTTAAGAATCATCAGAATCAGCAAGTCTGTACAAACCGTGATCCTCAAGTCCCATGGCAATTGTTGTACGAGTCTCCCTATCAATGATGCTGCAAGTGGACGAACTAAAAACAACATCTAACTGGGGAGAATGCCGCATGATCTGACTAATTGAGAGAAGGTTATGTTCCATGCTTGGAACATAGTAGACATCGAGCAAGAGTAAATTTCTTCCTCCTAAGTGAATCTAGACAATGCCCTTACCAGTAACTGTGTACTCTTCACCTCCTCCAAAAATGACAGAATCAGAGAAGGGTTCGAACTTTGTGAACCAATCCCGACGATGAGTAAAATGTCGTGAAGCACCTGAATCACCTGAATCGATATACCAGGTAGAAGAATGTACCGGATCTACTGTTCTCTTGGCCATAAACGCATAGAATGCAAACTCTTTCTGCTCAGTGTGCTTGCCGACATGTGCCTTTTGTTGAGACCCTCCCTGCTTCTTTTGTTCAGAAGCCAACCGAGTGCGACAATGAGCCTTAATGTGACCGTATTTATGACAATAATTGCACTGAACGTTCTTCTTCTTGCTGTCCTAAGAAGAACCAGAGCCTTTCGACAGAGAAGATTGAGCCTTCCCTTTGTTCTTAGTAGAAGATTTGGCTGAGAACACTTGTTTTGTGGTGGACGAACTGGTACTACTTCCAAATTGTTGTCTCCAACGATCCTATTGTAGAAGCTTGTTACACAAGTCTGGAAACTTCAAGTCAACATTTGTTGAAGTAATATTGAGCATCTCAATGAAATGCTTGTAAGACTTTGGCAAACTTTTCAAAGTAATGACGACCATGTCCTCTTCCTCCATCTTTCGACCAACAGCTTCCAGCTGGTCACGAATCTCCTTGATCTTTGTCAGATGCTCTTGGAGAGTGATGTTCTTCTCGTCCATCATTATCGAAAAGAGCATGTTCTTAAGAAAGAATGCACGACTCTTATCTGACGTTTCATGGAGATCCTTCAGGTTCGTCCAAACCTCAACAACTGTTTTACTTGACTTGTGACAGCTGGTCGTCAGTGACTGAAAGCTTGATGAGCATGACGGCTTCCCGGTTGCATTCATCCCATTTGTCCTGATCTTTTCCAACAACGGTAGGTCGAGGTGATGTACCTAGAACAACCGCATCAAGACATCGATACTCGAAGATGGTTAGCATAGGCTGCGTCCAGGTGTTGTAATTCTTCCCATTGAACTTCTAGCTGCTTTTGAGCATGATATTCATCAGAGATTCCATCACGTACCCTAGGGTCAAACTGGTGAAGGCAAAACAAAACTGAAACAGTACAAATTTAAAGGAGAAACCATAGCACGGATTTCGAGACACTTTAAACACAGAACCCAGAAAATGATGTTGAAAACCTAGAAAATTTTCTGAATACCCAGAAAATTTCATCAACACCCACTTGCACAAATTTCGAGGCACGAAAAATGAGAGACCAAGAAAAAATGAACGACAACCGAGTTGAGATCTCACAAAACCCAGAAGGAATCTGCAATCAAAATAATTTTTCGACTTGAAACTGAGAGTCAAAACCCTAGTCAAGCTGGCAGAAACCTTAGGCGGCCATGAAAATCAGAAAAAATTGCAAAAATGAGCCGAAATCTTCACAAAAGCGTGGCAAACAAGATTCCAAACCCTAGGCAACACGGGTACAAGCAAAAACACAAATCTTTAAAGGGCAGAAAATGCATTTAATACAAATCAAAATAAAAAAAGGTCTTTCAAGGAAAAATCACGGCTGAGAAATCTGAAAGTCGCGCAACCAAACCTTCAGAAAAAAAACGTGTCAAGATTTGCACGAAAATGGCAACAACAAAAAATCGCACATAGATGCAGAGTCAAAACGCGGCCTAGAGATCAGAAAAAATCACGAGCTTAAAGAAGAAAAATCGCGTTTTTAATAAAGCCAGAAAACACGAATTTTGAAGACCCAAATTCGTGGCTGTAAACTAAAAAAATTGCGCGCACAGGTTCAAAAAAGAAGAAAACGTGTTTTGAAGCTCACAAAAAAACACGGGATGTTTCTGAACTAGCTCGCCTAGAAGATTACAAACAAACCCGCGATTTTTGTCTGTAACAGGAGCATGAAAAACTTAACACACAGCCACAAAATCTCACGTGAGAATTTATCACGAATTATAGATTTAAAAATTCGCCCAGAAACCCCAGAGGCAAAATACTTCGAATTATGGCTGCAAACAGGCCCACGAATTTTTAGGGTTTTCTCCTTACGGCTCTGATACCATGTAAATGGTAAAAAGTCATCTATTAACATTAAAAAAGTTACAATATAAAGGAAGTGCATAAAGCACTGTAGATATTAATTATCTACCTATTGGTTATTGTAGAAACAGTAACATCTTCTAAGCTAAACTAACATAACACATTGACCATTAATAACAAGAGAATAATATATTATTCTAACAATTAAATGATAGTGATTGTAAACTAGAATCTCCTACTAAATGAAATGCTCCTTTTTTAAAACATTTCTAAACATCCCACAGACTTTCCCTCCTTTAATGGTCATCAATTATTTATATTTTGAATGGTAACTCTAAAACTATAAATGCCCTATAATTGAAAGGAAATCTTCAGATGGATGGGAATATACAGAGTTTGCTAAATTAACTTAATGTTATTCTTCAAATTTGTAATACATAATTGAAATTTATGCTTGCATTGCAGATGGATTCATCTAATACACTCTAAGCAAAATGTTAAGAACATATTGCAATCTGTCCTCCTATCATATCATTACAATTTTCAAAGGGAACCGAGAAACAATTTGAGATTAGCATACATAATAATTAACTAAAACTTGTGTTCTAGCAGAAAATACTGACTTTGCATTATCAACAACCTTGGTTTACCACTCCCAGAAGAGCTTGCAGCTGAAATTTTTTCCTTTTTGAGCTAATATTCAATGAACCCTGTTGAACATTTGAAACCCTTTTGGGATGCTGAGTGTTAGATATTGTGGGCACTCTTTCCGGTGTAAAGCCAGACTCCCCAACCTTTACCAACTTCACCCATGTTTCCCCCTCATGCAAGATGTGAAAACCTCTTTACGGCATGTGGGGATAAATTTTATTATATGTTTTTTAATAATAAATGTATTACCTGTTTTACTAAGATAATAATCATATATTTTTATTTGCCCATTTATTTTATTTTTATCCTTGTTTTTAAATAATCTTTAACTCCTTTCTTTTCTTTTTTTTAAAAACACAAGATTACTTTTATTATCTTTATTAAAATATACTATTATTTATTAATAATAAAATTTTATTACTTTATTATAATAATAGTTACATAAAAGAAAATGTCAATTCCCATTTAGATTGGGCCCATTTTGACGAAACGTCAGAATACGATTATATATAGGTAAGGAACACATATATTTATTAATCTTATGCAATTTAGATACACGAATCTAAGTGTGTGTGTGTGTCGATCCCATCATGGCAGGTTACCTCCACTAGCTAGAACCTTTTTCCTAGATGATACTCTCTCTCCAATATGAGAAAATGTCAACAATTCTTGATGCACTTATGAATTTGGAAAACATAATTAATCATCAGCATTTTAATCATTCTTAATTACCCTTCAAGTAATAAGTAACATAACCATATTGTCTTTCCTAAGCACTTAAGCAATTAATATAGTAATGAAGGGATTAAGCTAAGCTAATTAAATGGGTTGTGACATATACTAATATCAAGGTCCATGGAGCTTGGAGCATAAAAATCAACAATCACAGCAAATGTAGTGCTAAAATCTTAGCTGAAATAAAATGGGTCATGAACACAATGATTGTCCTACCAATAAAAAACATAGCCCACCGCCTAGTTCCAAAAGAGGTACGTGGTTTACAGGTAGCAGTTAGGCAAACACAGATAAGGGATTGTACATGTTCATTGTATCTTATAATTGGATATCCTAATCAGAATGTAGTAATCACTTCCAGGAATTATAATTTTATCAATACAATAAATCCAAGTTCACTGCATAATTAACATTTTCCTTCAAATACATTTTCCCCTTTCTCCATCAGGGTCATGGGTTGGGTAACAAAATTTGGGTATCTAATGTTCCATTGAGATTCTTTACCATGCAATGCAACATGTTTGGGTCCAGCAATATTTGCTAATATCCTTTTGTTAATATTCTGTTAAATTATTTAATGAAATATTTTTTCTTACAAATTTTGACATTATTGATCTCAACGAATAAATATTTCAAATAATGTTGTATACAATGAGAAATAATGTGTTCCTAATTGAGTCTATATCCAACATAAGTGTATCAATATAATGACAAATTTGTAGGTGGTCCAATGATATTTTGTTGTGAAAGCATTGAAAGAAAATTTTACAAATGTCAAGGACCATGAGACTTGGAGCATAAAAATCAGCAATCACAGCAAAGGCAGAGCAAAAATAAACTCCTAGCTAAAATAAATAGGTTTTGAACACAACAATTGTAATCCCAATGAAAAAAATACCCCACCCCAAAAGAAGTATATGGTTTAACGGTAGCAGTTAGGCAAACACAGATTAAAGGACGTAAATGTTCATTGCATACTTATCCTTGGATATACTAGTTAACAAGTAGTAATCACTTTCAGGAATTATTATTTTATTCATACAATAAATCCAAGTTCTCTGATTCATTAATTTTTTCCTTCAAATATAATGTCCCTTTCTCCATCATGCTCAAGAATTAGGGAACAAATTCTGGGTACCTAATGTTCCTGTGAGATTATTTACCATGCAATGCAACATGTTTGGGTGCATCAATATTTGCCAATATCATTTTGTTAAAATTGTATTAAATTATTTAATGGACTTTTTTTTTCTTACAAAGCATTAAATTTTGACATCACTGATCTCACCAAATAAATTTGGATAATCTTCTATATTCTCTTCATACACTCTTCTTGTGTTTGTATGATATATACAGTGAACCCCGGGGACGCGTCCCCCCCCCTAGGCCCTAGCATTTCCGGAACGGGGACATCCTAAAGACGTGGGGATGGCGTTCCCACGTCTCCGGCAGTGCCACCTTTTTTTGCCTCGCCGTCGAAGACACGGAAACGTCCTAGCGTCTCTGAGACGCCAAGGGAGACACCTGGGCATCCCTCGAACGTCTCGGGGACGCCCAGGCGTCTCCCGCGGCGGACAAGCAAAAAGGTAGTTAAAAAAAAAAATTTAAGACATTTTTTTTATATTTTATTGGTTCTATTCGAACCCTAAGGGCATGTGGAGCCCATCTACACTCTTACATGCCTTCAAAAGGCCCTCCAATCTTCATTTTTATTCACATTTGCATTTCTACTTGTTTGCTACAGCAAGAAGAAGACGAGTGAAGGCTAGGGAAAGAGTGATTGGAGGAGAGAAAGGAGTGTTTGCAAGTGAAAAATGCGTGTCAAGGAGCAAGAAGAAGAAGAGGAGGAAGATTCTTCACCTTGTTGAAGAGATTTTTCAACCAAAAGATAGGGTTCTTAACTGATTTTTTATTTATTTTCTGATTTTCAATGTTTTTTCATTTCTTGTTGTTTCATTTTTTAATTTTTCTTATTTCATTTCTTGTTGTTCCATTTTCTAAATTAATTTAGAATCTTAGATTTTGTTTTGCAATTTAAAATTTGTTGAAAAGTTTAAAATATAGAGTTTTATTTTTTTAATTTTAAAGTAGGGCATAGGCTGAAACTATGTGTTTATTGAATTTTTTTTTTATTTTGTGAAATACAATGTCAAAATGAGCTCCCATAGTCATGAAATGAGTGAGGAAGAGATGGAAACTGATTCTCATAGTGCAAGCCAATCAGAATATGAACCTAAGCATGAGGATGAGCCCAATGAGGGGGGGTGAGCATGGGTAAAATCCGAAAGGGCAAACTAGTTCCATAGCTAGTGCACCAATTTCTACTGATTGCCCCTCCCAGCTTTTGGCAAAGTGGGCTAGGGGTCCTTATGATCCCAAATCACCTCTCAAACAGTTTGCAACAAGAATAACAGCCCCAACGTCATCAACTGGTGGTACGGAGAAATGGAAATGCAACATTTGTGGTGATGATTGGTTTGGGAGCATCACCAAAGTTAACGCACACTTCCTCTTTTGGCCAAGAAAAGGTGTGGGAGCATGTGATTTTTTGAAGAAACCTAAAAATCTGAAATACAAAATTGAGTTCAACAAGCTTTGGGTGTTCCAGATGACGTGGCAATTCCGATGCCTACAACCTTGTCTGGTAGGCAACATATTCAGACTATTCAGTAGATTCAGGAGCAGCAAATGCAGAGGCAGCCACATATTTCTACTCCTACATTACATCAGAGAGCAGGAACATTGTCAGGGTCAGCCCCAAGACCATAATCCACTTATAGCACTATGGCTGAATCACAACAGGGCAAGGGGAAACGCAAGATACAAAGTCAATGTAACCCCATAGCTGATTTATTTAATGTGCACTTGAGGGATCAGATAGATGACTCCATTGGCAAGTTCTTTTTTGCCAATGGAATTCCATTCCATGTAGCTCGATCTCCTTATTATAAGGAGATGATTTCGATGGTGGCGAAGGGAGGACCATCATATGTGCCACCAGGTGAGCACAAATTGAGGACCACGATCTTGGATAACAACTATGCCAAGATCAATTCATTGATGGAGACAATAAGGGCATGTTGGGAGGAGTCTGGATGTAGCATAGTTATGGATGGGTGGACAAACATTAGGCATCGTCAACTCATCAATGTTATTGTTACATGCTCAAGAGGGCCTATTCTTTCTCAAGGTGGTTGATTGTTCAAGGCATCGAAAAGATGTTAATTTTTAGTTTGAGATCCTTCGGGCAGCTATTGAGGAGATTGGGCCACAAAATGTGGTCCAAGCAGTGACAGATGCAGCACATGTGTGCAGAGCTACAGGGAGGCTTATTGAGGCAGCATACAGACACATTTGGTGGACTCCATATTGTGTGCATGCCATGAACAATGCACTCAAGGACATGGGGAAGATTGAGTGGATTAGAGGAGTGGTCAACAATGCTAGAGAGTACAGATGTATATCTGCAACCACCACACTTCACATGCCATCTTCAGGAGCTTCGCAAAGAAGGAGTTCTTGAAACCAGTTGAGACCAAATATGCATCCTATTTCATTCTTTTGGAGAGAATGCTTGAGTTGCAAGAGCCACTGCAACTCATGGTTATGACACAAGAATGGAATCGTTGGGATGGGGCCAGGACAGAGCAGGGGAAGAGGGTGAAGGAGATAGTGAAGAGTGATGCATTTTGGCATGCTGCAAAATATATTGTCACCATCATTATACCAATTGTACAGGTCATCAGATATGGGGATGGGGATGCACCTAACCTTGGAGAGGTGTATAAGTGCATTGATTCTATGCTTGGTCAGATGAGGGCATTTGTGCGAGAGAAGGACCCCACTTTAGCATTCTACAATGTTTACATTCAACCTATTATTTAGCGTAGATGGGACAGCCTAAACACTCCCTTGCACATGGCTGCTTATGCATTGAATCCGAAGTGGTACATTCCTAGGCCTGGTAGAGTTACACCGATTCAGGATGATGAGGTGAAGGAAGGGTTCTTCAGGTGCATTGATAGGATGTATGATGTTGAAGCTACTAGCAACATTTGCACTGAGTGGACGAATTTTACTACTTTTAGGGGTTATAAGGCTGCGACAAAGGCGGACATAAAAACTATGGCATAGGAGGATCCGATTTTGTGGTGGACTTGTCATGGACCGAAATCACTGACTACCACACTAGCCATTCGTTTGTTGTCCCAAGTTTCTAGTTCTTCAACTTCTGAGAGGAACTGGTCTACTTATAACTTCATCCACTCTCTTAAGAGGAATAGACTTTACCTCTAGGAGAACAGAGAAGCTAGTGGCTGTACATAGTGCCTTGCGTATCACTGACAACAGGACACATGTGTACAAAGAGAGCCTAGCAACACGATGGGATGTAGAGCCAAAGGAGCCATCACAGATTGATGAGGATGAGGATGCTTCAAATATAGGGTTGGTTGGTGTTCCTTTGGCGGATCTTGACCTTGGGGAGTCCAATGGTTCCAGTGATGAGGAGTTTGCCAACCTCCTGAGGGATGATTCGAGGCCTCTGCCTCCTTCACTACATTTTGTCATTTTGACATTTTGATTTTGTACTTGTTTTGATATCATGCTACTCATTGTATAATCATCTTTATGATTAGATATTATTGATATCATATAATAGAAATCTTCCATTTGTCGATTCAACAATTGTTACATTGTAGTATTGAGTATTACTATTCTAATTTCTAATTAGTAATTCGATATTGAAAACTTCAATATTCAATGTTCAATGTTCAAGTATTTACTATTTACTAATTTAGTATTTCAATTTTGCTATTTTACTTCTTAATAGTCTTATACATCTTTTCATAACTCGCATTTTAAGTACCATATGTATAGTATATAGTATATACACCCCCTCCCCCCTCCCGCCACCCCGCCGCCGTCCCCCTACCATCCCGAAATTGAGGCCCCTTTGTCCCCCCTATCCCAGCGTTCCCCTGTCCTCGACACCGGTGGAACATAGGATATATCTCTTTGGCTCTTACACACTTCCCTCTTCCTTTTCTTCTATATTCCATGCATACTTTTCCACCTTCTTTAAACTCTATTTATATCTTTATGTCTCTATGAAGAGAGACATCCTTTGGATAGAGGTATCTCTCTCAAAAGTCATAACACTTGATTAACCTTGACCGCTGCCTTAAATTAATTCTAATTCATTTAAGTGCTGCCTTATGGAAGATAACAGATCGCTACCCTTCGACACATTAATGTTTTCCTTAAAACGTGATCCTTTGTTTAGAATAACTGTTTGTTAATTTGTAATTAAGCACTCCTCCTTATTTAATTGTGTTGCCTTCATTAATATTAACTCTGCCTTTTTTGTAATGAAGAGCTGCTTCTTACTAAATGGAATCCTTGCCTCCTTTTTCTTTTTAATTGTTGTCCTTTAAACAAATATAAAATGCTGCCTTAATTAAATCGCTGCATCTTAATTTCTCTTATAATATAGATCATTGCATCTTAATGTCTCTTATAATATAGATTGTTGCTTATCTATACATATATTTAATCATTGTCTTGCTGCTGTTTATCACATTCTATTGCTTGCATAAATCAATCCAACAATCTTGTCTATCCACTTTGACATCAATGACAACTACCTTGCGAATCATCCATACGTCTTTGACATCAATGACAATTACTTTGTTCATTTGCTTTGACATCAATGACAATATTCTAACATGTACAAAAGGACTACATGAAGGTTTCCAAGATTCGATGGTCAATGGCCACTCATCAAATTTATCAAGGGTTTCATTGCAAAGTTGATGAGTAGGTGTCAAGAGGTCTCCAAATGTTTGCATGCCAAAATGACAAGTCATCAAACCTTAAGGTAGCATTAAGAAACTAGCATGACCTTTGTAATGTCCCTTTTTCAGTCCTAAGCTTTGTTAGAATATTATATTTTGATATTGTATAATGGTCAATCTTATCAACAGTAGTTGGTAGCTAGCTAGTAGGTAGACATTTAATGTCTACAGTAACTTTACTTCTCTATATATTGTAATCAATTCTTCCTTTTAATTCAAGCAATTTTTTAGCCAAACTTGTTTTCATGGTATCAAAGCCATAAGGAAGAAACCCTAAAAAAATTTGTGGATTTTACTAAAAGTCATAATTCAAAATTTTTTTGGTCTAGGGTTTCTGGGCGTTTTTTTAAGTCTGTAATTCGTGAAGAAATTTCATGTGAGACTTCTATGAAATCTGTGGGTTTCCTGCAAATTTTTTGCGGCTCTTTCTTTTGTTTATGGGCGTGTTTTTCACTCATCTGGCCGCAATTTTCCTGCTCCTGGTCGCGTTTCGTTTCTTGCTGGGCATGGTTTTGAGGGCTTTCGTGTCGTTTCTATGCCCGATATTCCTTTGTCTGGCCACGTGACCTGCATTTTGAATGCGTCTTTCCTCTGCCCGCGTTTTTTCCTGCTCGTTTTCAAGCCCCTATTCATTTTTTTTGGCGCGCGATTTCCAAAAAATAAGCTACGATTTTGTGTTTCTTACCTGCGTTCATCTAGGCGTTTTCTGAACACGAATATCGAAGGTCTGGCCACGTTTTCTGAAGTCTTTGAGGGCGCGATATCTCTGTGCTTGAGTCCACGTTTTTTAAACACATCTAGGCGCGTTTTATGAAGGATTTGGGCAGCAATTTCTTCTTTCTCTATGACGTTTTCTTCTTTCTCTTGGCGCGGCTGCAGATTTCAGACATTTTCTTGCAGATTCGAGCTCATTTTTTGCATTTTTCTAGTTATCCATGGCCGACTAGGGTTTTTGCCAGCTCGACTAAGGTTTTGACCCTCCGTTTCAAGTCGAAAAATTATTTTGCTTGCAGATTCCTTCTGGGTTTTCTGAGATCTCAATTGGGTCAGTCTTCAAATTTTCTGGGTACCTCATTTTCTATGCCTCAAAATTTGTGCCTCAATTTCAAGTCGAATTTTTTTTCTAATTGTAGATTCTTGGTGGGTTTTCTGAGATCTCAAATGGGTTGTCCTCCAATTTTTCTGGGTGCTTTGTTTTTCATGCCTTGATTTTTGTGCAACTCTATTATGGCGGCTAGGGTTCCAAACCCTCTATTTTTCAGCCGACAATCGATGGCTACCTGTTTCTGGGCTTCTGTAATTCGCAGTGTTGCGTGGCATTCCTTTGTTGGGTTTTTTAAATATTTTTTCCCTTATTAAAAAAAATAAATCTGGGTTAAGGGTTTATAATTTTCTCCTCAAAAATTAAGGGCCAGTTCCTATTTACCCTAGTTGGGGTTTCTGTTGTACAAGAGGGCTCTCTGGTTTCTAAAGGGTTTTACCATTTTTCCTTAAAAAACGATGATTTATATGCTGATCCGTGTTTCGGATTCTGTGCCAGCTACTTTTTGGGTTTCTATAATTCGCAAAATGTGTGGGATTCCTCTTTGGTTTTTACCATTTTTTCTGAAAAAACGATGATTTGTAATCTTGGGTTTGGCAATTTTTTCCTCAAAAATCGTGGTTTGTTGCAGTCTGTTTTGGTCGCACCTCAAGTTGTTGGGGCAAACATCTGCACAACTAGCTTCTTGCAATTTGTTCTTGGGCGTCCTGCTCCTCTGCAAAAGTTTCGATGGTTTGCCGATTTATCCTCAAAATCGTGGCAACTGTTCTTGGTGCGTCTCTAGCGATAGGGAGGAACACTTCTGTTATCCAACGTCAGGTTGGACATTTTGTGATGACTTCTGGTCAGCAGTTCTGCAGATTCTGGGAGGGTTGGTGGCAGACTCATCTCACGTGACAGAGTCAATGGCAGGCTTTTGTCTCTTGTTGCAGAGATTTCTAAGGAAGGGGCAACCTTCTCTGTTTTTGGTACTCTTGGTCATCAACATTTTGCAGATCCAGGGAGGGTCTCCATAGCAGCAGAGTGTTCTGAAGAATTTGTGACCAAGCGACCTACAGATTGTTTTATGTGGGCTAGTTAGACGATTGACCATTAAAGGAGGGTGTTAGAATATTATATTCTGATATTGTATAATGGTCAATCTTATCAACAGTAGTTGGTAGGTAGCTAGTAGGTAGACATTTAATATCTACAATAACTTCTCTATATATTGTAATCAGTTCTTCCTATTAATTCAAGCAATTTCTAGCCCAAAATTGTTTCAAGCTTTTTAGTGATCGTTAGCCTGTTTCCTAAGTCCCGTAAGCTATTAAGAGGCATTTCAGGGGATTCCAAGATTCTTGGAGGATTCTTGCCAACACTTTCAGGGGATAATTGCAGAGGATTGCTATAGTATTTTTTGGGTTTTTCTAGGTTATCTGAGATCCTTGGTGGGCATTATTGCTATTTTTAGCACTTCGTATTTTTAGTAAGTTTAATTGCATCTCTGTTTGGGCTAATTTGGCATTTGGACACACTTACTATTTTTAGAAATTTGCTATTTTTGGCAGTGATCCTAGCAACAATTCAATGCAGGGTTTTCAGTTCTGGCAATGGTGGCAGTATCAGTTGTTGAGCTCTATTATTTTTGGGAGTTCAATCATCCACCATCTAGAAGTTCAAAAAAAGCAATATTATAACTTAAGTGATAAAGTTCAATTTTAGACCCTCTTTGTACCCCCACGCCTAGTAGGATGATAACTTAGTTTGTTTTTAAAAAGGTCATGAAGTTGGACGCCTTAGTTAAAAATTAAAATAAAATATTATTTCATTAAGTTGGGCGTCCCAAATGGAGGGAAAAGGGATTTGAATTTTTGGAGCCCTAATTTCTATCTAAACCCCCTCAGAGCTCTCATTTGGGTTATGCAATTTGATAATAACGAAGTGTTGCCAAAATGGTGACAGAATGCTCGGGCTTTGAGGATGAAAACCCTCAAGGTTGGCTCTAATTTCAGAGTTGCAAGACACTCCCTAGCTGGATGTTGATGTGGCTCCATCGCAGGGGTCGCCGTTGAGCTTATTTGGAGAAGGCTTTCAATTCATTTTCAGTTTTGGCTTGTTATGATGTTTTCTAGATATGCATATTTGGTTTGAGTATTGATTTGCAGTGTGTGAGCATTGTGGAGTGATTTCTTGAAGATTTCAATTTGTTGGTTGTTTTATTTCTACCCTAGGCCGTACCATATGTTTTGCTCACACTGATTGGAGGATTGGAGAACTTTTTGTGGGAATTGTTTATTCTTGTTTGGCAGATTGAGGCATCCCATTGTGCAAGAATTCAGAATTTTGCTGAAGACGTGATTTTCTAGGAGCAAATTGCCCCCCCTTTGTTGACCGTACCTTTTGGAGGGTTTGGTGCTTTGGTTTTTGTGACAGAAATCTGCCCTTTCTCCTTGCTATTCTGTTTGTTTGGGAGGCGCGTAGTCTATACCTATGCCTTGCAAGCATCTTGGAGGGTTTTGTGATAATTTGATGATGTGATCATTTGGCAGCTTGCTGGTTGGTGTTTCAGACTGCTGCAACACTTTTATCAGACCTGCAATTTTATATCAGACCTGTAGCATCAGCTTTTCAGACCTGATAAATCCTTTGGAGGCCATTCCATGAGGTATATTTGGTAGTACATTGTTGGGGAATACTTTATTCATGTTGGGGTTTCATTATGGGGTGTTTTTGCCATGATTTCCTTAGTAATTTCACATTGTAGCAGCAGATTATGACATTCTAGAAATCAATTTGTAATGTGCTCATTGTAACACCATTTTGGTAGTACCATCGGTGATTTGCTCTTTGTTTATTGCTACTTACCCCACTGAATAAGTGGTCATTTCTAACCCCATTGAATAATTGGCGCTCTCATTGAATAATCGATTGAGCTTTCTTTACTTTCATGCCCATTGAATAAGCGGAGGATCTTTCTTTGGTTGGTCAGCTAGCCGCCAACGCTTCTTTACTAGTTGCAATTCCCGTTGAATAAGCGGAGGTTTCATTTCATACACTTGGAGATTTCATACTCACCCCACTGAACAAATGGTTTATTTCAAAACACCTAATTGTAAGCCTTACCATTGTATGCTCTCACCTTGCCCACATCGGGATCTGGGTGATCAAAAATTGGAAGATATTTGCTTTTAGCTAGTTTTGATTAACACTCACCCCACTGAACAAGTGGATGCTTTTAGTCAATGCAATGTACACCTTACCACCGTATGCTCTCACCCCACTAAACAAGTGGATGCTTTCAGTCAATGCAATGTACACCTTACCACCGTATGCTCTCACCTTGCCCACATCGGGATCTAGGTGATCAAAAAGTGGAAGGTAGCTTTATTCAGTTGACTATCATTGTTATTTTGGCTAACGCTAACGGGTGCAAATTTGAAAAAAATTGGGGTGGAAATTATAGTCTAACATGCCCGATGACTGTCATAACGCCTCCAAGCACATGGACTATCATATCATAAACTCTCTAGGGTTTGTCATTGACCATGAGATTCTCATCATCCTTTGTCATCAAAAGCCCATACAGAGAGAAATGTAAACACCGTCACATTCATATAAAATTGCAAAGGGGC
Organism: Sequoia sempervirens; assembly: GCA_007258455.2. Classification (NCBI taxonomy): domain Eukaryota; kingdom Viridiplantae; phylum Streptophyta; class Pinopsida; order Cupressales; family Cupressaceae; genus Sequoia; species Sequoia sempervirens. Next base: position 72,877 of record VDFB02254385.1, read on the forward strand.
AATGAAATTGCCGTCAAAGGGTTAAGAATGTCATAGACACTGTAATTGTCATGTAACAAGTCAGTGGACAGCTAACAGGTTATGAATTGGTCATGATGAACCATGCCAACATTTGGCAATCAAAAGTCTGATTGATTAAATATTCGTGAATGGCTAAGGTAAACAATGCTATCTCAACAAGATAATCATAACAGTCATGTCCTCCTTGTCATACTTTCAGGGCCTATGCATTCAAGTTGTCATTCAAAAGGACTGCTGTTGGAGAAGCTACCCAAAGACTACCATTATTCACCAAACCCTTGATGGAACCACTTGCATAAAGAGGATAAGAACATTCTGTCATATAATTACGGGCTTGACTGTCATAAATGGTTTTTTCCTTGCAATTTTTGAATCTGCCAAAGATCAAGAATCTATTTTGTTAGATCATTTCTGGTTTTGGGGTTAGCACAATCTCATGCTAAAAACATGGCATCCAACTTCCAATCCCTCCACAGAATCTTTCAGTGACTTGCCAATATGGATCCATCTTCCAAATCTCTCATCGCAATTTTGGCCGGACTTTTGCCTCAAAGTTATCAGCAACTTATTAGGTAAATTTCTGACTACAAACAAGGATACTTCAGCATTCTCTCACACAATTTATGCTTGAATTCTAGTAGATTTAGATATCTCCAAGTATCTTCCTGCAGATGATCTTCAAAGTTGTAGGTAGATCTTGGGTTCAACCCCTGGACTACAAAGGGCTGCCATTTCCTTCCCAGAGATGTTATGGTACAGGACATCATGTTGATTGCGCTATCAGCAGACACAAGCTGATTTGTCATGCCACATGGTGGAAAAATGCTCTCTTGCATCATCTTGTAGTCAAAGCAGCAAAATCAAACCCGGGTCCTTCTTTTAATGTCCCCAAATTTGGAAAACCCCTTGTCTTCCTCATGGTTGCTTGATGAGAGAAGTAAATACAAACTATAACATATAATAATCAGATTAGAGCATACCACAAGAATGATAAATATAAATAACAAAATATATGATTGCATTCAATAGTTATGATAATTGATATAATTCAGGAAATTCTGAAAAAAAAAAAATTCTGACTTATCTTGGTTGGTCTGCTCTCTTCTTGTTGATTCAATCTGCAGATTCCCTATTATTTCTTTTGCCCACCTGACACTTAACTCAGATTTCTTCACCCCATTTCTGATTGGAGATCTCATTCATTCCCTGCTACATTTATATCTTCCTCTTCATGGAAAGAGACATCCTTTAGAATAGTCACAACCTACCTCTTTTGTTTAAGGAAAGATTGTTTCTTTTAATCATAATGGCTACTCCTCAGTCATTAGATCGCTGCTCCTTTAATTGCTGCATATTACCAATTGGTGCTTCCTTTTATAACTCTAATTGCTCCTTTTATTTTAATTGCTGCTTGCTAATCACTGCCTTCTTTGTGACCCGATGATACTTTGTAGTGCAGCCCTCCCTGATGCATCACTGCCTTTTCCAGATTTCTCATTTATTGTTTTTCCTTCTCCCGTTTTCTTCTCATTCTTATTCCTCCTTGATATATCTTCCAAAGAGTCAGAATCAATCAATTAACAAGACATACCCTTTCATGGTTGCCATCCTTGAAAGGGTCATGACTGTTCATTAATTAATTGTTGTTAATTTATTAACCACCCACAGCCTTTAAATGAATTGCTGCCTTCTACAACTGATCGCTGCATTCTAATTATGTTTTATCTTTTATTATTCACTCCCCTTTCTCACCCAATTCTTGGCTGCTCTAATAATAATTATCTGACTTCCTTAGTTTGATGCCTATAATAAACATGGAATCGCTGCTTCATTCTTAGCTGCTGACTCTTAAAATTGAGTTTCTTTTAATATATATATTATCATATGTTTTCTTATTTTAACATATTTATTTTTATATTAGTTTTATATGCATATTTTAAATAATAATTATAATTAAATTGTTAATATTTATTTTTATATTTTAATATTTATGTTGTTATTTATTTATTTGCATTTCAATGTTCGGGTTTCTAGTGATGCAATTTCGGGGACATGACACTTCTTCAGACTCATCACAGGATCAGAAAGATAATGCGTCAGTGACAATTCCTCAGGAAGAGGCACCCTCCCAATTAGATGGAAGCTCATGAAACCTGATCTCATCAGGTATTAAGACGCTACCCAGTTCTCAATAAAGGATTCAAGGAGCAATAAGGGAATTTGGGCTCCAATGCAGAAGCATAAGAAAACACACATCAGACAAGAATCTAGTTTTAATCACATGCTTCTCAACTCTTATGACATCACAAAATGGAAGGGTTGGGCATATAGTAGTTCATCAAGTCCTCATGCAGATCTCTGTTCTTTTGGCAATTCTATTTTATGCCATTTGTCTCATTTTCTGGCCTATCAATTTTAGTCATATTTCTCTAAGAAAATCATTCTCTCTGCCAATTTCAAGGGACTTTAATCTATACGTAAAAACATATTTTTCTAAGAAAAAGGGGGGCCCCTAACCCTAACTTACCTATCAAAATATATATAGATATATCTTGGGCTTATAAAATTTTACATAGTATACTCTAAACCTGATACTTTGCCCATAATTTATCATACCAATCCAGAGGATAAAGTTTAATTGTATATTTTTTATTTGGATGACATTTCAATTATCTTTATCATCATAAACTGTGTTTTAAATTCAGTTTTTCTTGTTTTTGCGAATTGCAGGTATTTTCATATATATTTTAATATTATACAATATATAGATTAAAAACTCACCTCACTCTCAAGTTCCCACAAGACAAAACTGCCAATCCCTTCATTCAAGGCTGTTCCATTCTCTAATTCATGTCCTCTCCCACCCTGGTTGAGTGCTTATCTCCTTCCCCTCGTCTAAAAGGTTAGTGGATAGATGGATAGTTGGATAGTGGATAGTGGATGTATAGTGATGACTCAACTATAGTCGGATAGTCAGATAGTGGATGTATAGTGATGACTCAACTATACATCTGTTGTACACATGATACAACCAGTCATCAATTTTCCATTTATTGCTATTTTGCAAAATGTGGGTATTTTCATATATCTTTTAATATTATATAATACATAGATGAAAAACTTCTAAAAAACTCACCTGACTCCTGAGTTCTCACATGATAAAACTACTCTCAAGTCACTCACAAAAACTCAGGGTGCCTTTTTGCAGAAAATTGGCAAGTAACTCAGCAAAAGACTACCCAAAGTCATAAGGACATTGTAAGAATCATGTCATGTGCCTGGACCAACAAGCGTCAAAAAAGGGCTAGCTTGAAGGCACATTTTCCAGTCACAGCCCATTGAGGGCACATTTTCCAATCACAGTCCATCAAGAGCACATCTTCCCTACAAGGACACATCATCTAATCATGAATGGGTGATTGAATGTCTGCTGTTTGTCTGTGCACAGGAGGGCATCAGGCACTTCCAATCAGGAATGGGCCGTTTCCAATCGCTTGCTGAGTTTTGGTGAATTTTTGCCAAGTCACTGAGTCTCAGTCAAATTTTGGCCTGCCAAGATTTTCTGTGTTGTGAGTTTTTAAAATATGATTTAATTTGTATAGTACAGCTGTACCCAGCCATACCGAAGGAAGGGGAAAAAATTGCTGTACCAACAAAACCAAACCCCAAACCAGCAACTTGGTAAATATTCTATACTATATAAAGAGTACAATTGTACCCGGAAGTACCAAAGCTACTGGAATAAAACCACCATACAGGCAAATCCAAATCCCAAACTAGCAACTTAGTAAATATCATGTGCTAAGCTGTTGTCGGAAAAGACCTCACAGTAATTACTCTTTTAAGGCATTAATTGTGAAATCTTGTGCAAAATCATATAACAATAGAGGGTAGTGAATGAATTGGCCTCATAATACAAGTATACATCAGTAAAAATGATTACTAAACACACAATTAGTCCATGAAGAACCATAACAATAGAGGGTAGTGAATGAATTGGCCTCATAATACAAGTATACATCAGTAAAAATGATTACTAAACACACAATTAGTCCATGAAGAACCATAACAATAGAGGGTAGTGAATGAATTGGCCTCATAATACAAGTATACATCAGTAAAAATGATTACTAAACACACAATTAGTCCATGAAGAACCAAAGAAAAGAGAAAACAAAAGCAACTAAACATATCCAGGAAAAAGGTTGTTAAAAGTTCTGAATTTAACAATCTAAAGAATGAACAGCTGCAAACCTTGGTTCATTATCTCCATATCCTAACAGCATTAGAGTTCCACCCCTGAAAAAGACAGAATCTAAGTAAACTGGCAGTAGCTGCTCTGACCCTCCAATGCATACTCTTTTTTTGTCACCTGACTCAGATTCAGCAGCAAGTTGCTTGAAGTTGTTTCTTATGTATCTATCCATTCTCTGCACAAAAGTGATAAAGTTATCTGAAAATGCTGACATAAGACTTCCCTTTAGAACATGAAACTGGGTGCTCTTGTCAACTGTAGACTTTGCCTGGGTCATATCTCTAGAGGCTCTTAAACTTGCAAGAACAGGAAACGAACCCCAAGTTATATCACTGTCACTCCATTCTTTTCCTTCTCTTTCTCTGTTTGTTTCAGTAGTGATCACTTTTCCCTGTGATTCCTCCACTGAATTGTCACATATATTTGGATATGGACCAAGTCTTGCAATGTTAACACCTTCTAAATGATTATTATTTATGTCCCCAGCTATCTTTTGCAATACAATGTCCATGGTATTAGAGTAATGAGCAGATCTTTTCTCACTCGTGCATTTTGAATTCACTAATTCCTCGCCCCTTCTTTCACAATGATTCTCACTAGATTTACATAGTTTGTTTGTTTCACATGATTCATTAATAGGCTCAACTACAGCTTCATAGACAGACCCTTTTCCAATATCTATGCCATTTGTAGAAGAATGCTTCAGTGTCTGATCTAGTGAGATTGTTTCCTCACCTACAGTTCCAATGCCTCGATCCAACAATGGAACATCCTCAAGCCTCGTCAAAGAGAGGTTAATGGAATCAGTAGATGAATGCTTAATGCCGGCAATTGCATGACTCTTCCTCTCTAATAGCTCTTTATTTAGTTGAACTGTGTGTGGACAACTGACTGGTACCATACTGTTTGCAGTAAACTTACTATTCTTTTCATCTATCTCTTCCATTTCCTTCTGGCTGTCCTCTGCTGTGCCAAATTTTCCAGTATCTCCTCCTCCATCTTCTGCATCAGATATTTTGCTCTTGTCCCGGTTTTCAAAGTATGTTCTTGCTGCTGCAGCACTGTAATCAAGATTTCTTCTCTGCATTGCTACTTTCTGACAAGTATATTCATGCTGAGGAGCTGACCTCCTTAATTGGTGCAGTAACGGACTCACCATATTTTCCTTTAACCACAATTTTACATTTGAAACAGACATTTTCAAGCCAAAAGATATATCCAATCTGTCATGCTCAAAGTCTCTGTCCCACTCAGGCCCCTTAACTCTACTCTCATTACAGACACCTTCAATGCATTTGTGATGCAACTGTTCTTCTATACCTGTTTCCCCTATATCAAAACCTCTTTCTAGGGTAGACTCTTCTTCTTTGCAATTCATGGAGTCAGAATTTACCGTTTCTTCAGCCTGCATTGCAATGTCCTTGTCCAGCAACCTTCGCTCCTCAATGTCTGCAAAGATATAGCCCTGTTGTGCCCATTTTCTTGCCAACCTGTTTCTTTCTTCAGCACTCTGAATAGCTGCTTGCTCCCTTGCAAGCCTCCTAGCTTTCGTGCGAAGATCGATGCCCTCCTCATTTGAACGGTGCTTTTCCAAAGGCTTCTCGAGTGTAGTTGGGATACCTAACCATGTCCAGTCCTCCTTCTGGGTAATCAAAACATGAGGTTGCACCAACACAGCCTTAATTACCCATTGTCTCTGCTGTAGGCTAGCTAAAGGCCGAAGCTGAAGTCTAACATGTGGAAGCTCCCCACAAGAGAATTCTTCAGAGTGAGGACCCAAGGAGCAAGATTCCAATGAGAGTGTTCCCCGCAAAAGAGAAAGTTTTTGAACCCTACCAAGGTTGAGTTTCCGACCTAGACTTTCCCCCATAGCAGTTGCTACAGAAGGCAAAACTCTTTGCTCGATATATGCTTGAGCTCCAGCTTGTGCACACAAAAACAGCGCTCCAAGAACAACTATAAAGTGAACAATAAATAGTCCCTTGAAAGACAGCCATTCCCTCCATCGAAAAATGTGATCTTTTAACATACACATTTGAACTTTAAACATTTCCATTCGATCTCTAAACATTCCCATGTCTTGCAAAGGATATTGAAAATGCCATTGTATTCTGTTTTGACATCTCAGTTTTCTTTCCAGGACTTTACCGATCTTGTTAAATTGCATATATGCCTGTAAAAATGGATTTCTTTGTTGACAGCAGAAAATCCTTGTTTTGCCTCGTTTGTCAAGTATATAACCCCAACCTTGACCTCTAGGTTGCCTAGTTTGAGGGTTCCTCAGAGGAATCCGAAGAAATTGCCCATGCTGTAATTTCTTTAATCTAGATTTCCTTTCTCCATAACTTTTAAACTTGCCTACCTTCACAGTCCACCCATGAGATGAACCTAAAATAAGAGGATGCATTGCTCCACCATCGGAACATGTTACAGCCAGAGGACTCGCCAAATTACAAGTGCCACTGTTCATTGGCACCTGACAAGACATGTTCACCGGAAAAACAGATAACCTGATGCCATCTTACCTGTCGCACCACAATCTAGCAATTTTTACCCTTACTACATGTCACAGCCTTGGCAAATCATTCTTATGCTCGCAATAGGTAACCTGATGCCATCTTACCTGTTCCAGCACAACCTAACAATTTTTACCATTCACGAAAATTTTCACGAAAATAGCATCAAGAATAAGGAAACAAACAAAAATACGTAAAATTCATTTCACAGTTCAAAATATTTCTATGTGAAGAAACAAATAGGGATCTAACATTAGTTATTACAATAATATCATATATGAAAACAGCCATTGATAAAACCATAGAACCAAGGCCTTCAGTTAACAGAAAACAACAGAATTGTTTTAGAATGAAATAAAACGCAACAGCCGCGTACAGATTTCCAGAAAAAAAAAATAAAAAAAACTGAAACCATGGCAAGTGACTTACCTCGAGATTCTGCACAAATTGTGTGGTACTGTCAACCATGGCGATGAGAATAAATGGGCAGAATTTGCAGGGAAAATCATACGAAACCCTACTAAAGCATTCTTTTTAATGAGACGAACGAAAACCAATCTCCCGACAGCTTGCTGCTTCAATCTATTCAAAATAAAAGAAAAAGCGGTTATAAAAATATCGGGGTTACAGAGGTACTAGATTCTTGAGCTCGAGACAAGATTTTTTAAGCCTTTTTCGACGAAAATATTGTTGCGAATTTAAATTTGTCTTCAGGCGTGAGGCGAGGAATGTTTCAACTGCCTCACAACTTCCCGAAGTAAAGCTGCTACAACATAGCCTAATCAACTATCGGCTAATTAATACTAGCAACTAATATACCTATAGCTGATAGTAAAATATTAGAGAGTACAAATTAATAAAGATTGTAAAAGAGATATTATATCTAGTAATTTTATTATCAAGATAATATTTAGAAATAAATATATTAAATTTATAATATTAATTTTAGATATATATATGGATAAAAGATAATAAATTTATAGAGTTTTTAATAGAATTTTTATTATAAAAATTTAAAATGTGTTTTTCAAGGTCACATTTTAATTTAGTAGTAATAAATATTTACAATAGTTCATAATAAATATAAATCAATAAATAAAAATGGTGTATGTCAATCTCATAAATTTCATAATCAATTGAAGAAAAGGGAAAATGTTCTCCTAACTACCATTCTTTAATCTTTCAAAATATTTCTCAAGTTTGTAGAGGGCAATTTGCTTTGCACAATTGATGACAAAGAAAAATAAATCGTATCACAAGTTTTAATATTAACATCCAAGCATATAGATTATGACAACATTTTTGTAGTTTTTTTGTTACAAGCCAAAATCAATCATACATTTATGTACATTTTCTTAAGTCTCTCTATGCAAACAAAATTACAATGTGTGATTGTTTAGTTGGCTAACCTTTTAAGATTAATATCAAATATTGCTAACATATTAATGAAAGGGAAAAAATAATTTACCATTTTTCTTCTACAAATATTTATTAGGAAGAAAATTCACCCATAAAATTGTAATTTATGAAATTCCAAGTTATTAAGTTATAACTTTGTTGTGATTCAATTTCCTATCGATTTTTAAGGCATAACATCATGCTTTCATCTATAACCTAGTATTTATATCCTAAAATCAATCCAACTTTGTGTTTCACAAAACCATTCATTCTAGTGTGACATTATTAGCTTCTCCAAGGACCTTAAATATTCATAAAGATAACCCATTTATTTGGCTATGGACTTCAACTTATTTTTTCAGATTTAGTAAAATTGTTTATCTTGACTACAGTTTCCTTATCTTTTGTTTGGCACTTACTGAGGACCTCCATGATAGAAAGAGAACCATCAAACCTTAAGGGCATAATAGTGTAAAATGGTCCCCCTCCACTTTCTTCATAGTTGTGACAAGTGATAGTGAAACAAGCATCTAAGAAGAAGCCTGTAAATTATAGAAGCTACTAGAAGCTAATTGTACAAGGTATTTATGAGGATCCTCATGACCCCCTACCTCTACTATTGAGTGGGGTTAGAGGGAGAATGCAAGCCAGCTATTGTTGTTGTTATTATTCATGGATTTCACTACCAACCAAACCTTGTAATGAAGGGTTTATCACAAACCTTCTAAGTTTTAACACAAACCCATAAGAATATAGCCAAAGTGTGTATGATTGTGAAGGTGTTAATGTTTAATAATGTCACATAATACCCAATGTACCTATTAGCATATGTTGTCCTTTGGTTCAAAATAAGCCTTAACAAGTTGCTCATATTATTTAAAGAGCCTTGGTCTCATAATAAGATCTTCAAAAGTTGAAAATGTTTTCAAAAGAAAAACTTTGTAAAGTGTCAAAGTCATTCATATCTCAAGGTTCCTTTATCCACATTATGAGTCCATAAGTTGTCATTATCGACCTTTTGAAAATTATTTATCATTTAATGAGGTTTTAAAGCACCTTAGTAGTGTCAGAAATATCTTAACATAGTCAAACTCCATGTACATGCTTTGGAGGGAAGTTTATTTTGGTAAAATTTTGTACTATTATGACTGGGTTGAGCTTTCTAGGGTTTTTTGTTATGATATGAGACTCTTTTCATGAGAGTAATAGCTTTGATAGTGTAGCGAAGGCTATCAAAGCAAGAAAAATGAGCTATGGAGCATGCCATACTAAGATCTAACAAACTCATTTTTAGTTTCAATGATGAATGTACATTATGTTTGTTTTCACCGTTTTGTTCAATTTCCATGCTATGAATAGTTTGTTGCAAAGCAAACTGGATGTGAAAGTGTATCTATTTTGAAGGAAAAGGAGCTTGAAATGGTTTTATGGTCCCTTGAGATTGTCATTTGTCACCCATGCAAGAGCATACAATTGTGTATACATGAGTTTCAACTTGAAAGAGACAGGTACCTTCAAGGGTTTCATAAATTTAAAATAGTACAAAAGACAGTATGGAGTTTCTTATTTAAGGAATAGGCAATGGTGAAGCTTTGATTTGCTTTGTTTTTAAAGAGTAGCTTGAAATTTTTACTTATGAGAATTTCGAGAAGACATAATGAAAATATAGTGAAGGCTTATTTTAGAATTTGAAAGGGTTCATCAATAGCCTAGACAAGGATAGAGTAGCTTGAGAGTCTCCAAAGTGAATTAAACCACCTATCCAAGTTGTTAAACCCTTCTTTGTTTCCCAAACCCTCGCATGGCATTATATATATCTATTATTTCTATGTGAAAATGAACCATAAGAGTTTTGTTTCAATGAGAGGGTAGGATCACAAAGTTATCCAAGATATGAAAACTCTTGTCAGATTCCTATCAAGAGCCTTATTATTGCCAATATTCAAACTATTAATAGCTATTACATCTTCTTTGTGCATAGAAAAGGGTAAAATACAATCTATAGCAAAGTATGAAGTGACAGGAAGTCATTTTCTAGCAAGAGGGTAGTCGTGTCCCAAATCTCAATAGCTTGAGGTAGTGGTAAGTCTAAACAACCAAAAGGTATGAAGGAAAGGCTTCAAAATAAGGAGATAGTCAACAAAAGAACATGGTTCGTAGTATAGAGGGGTATCTCGTAGAGTTAACTGAAGAAAATACAATGGTTTTTATTTCATGTGATGGTCCAAAAATGGTTTAGGAGCACCTGGTTGAGTTCATGCCTCAATGAGGCAACTTTGGATTTTTTATTTAAGTTTGATGTTTTCTTCTTATAATAAGGTATTTAGACCATTTTGAACTCATTTGAGTCTAGCTTAAGTCCTAGGAGTTCATTTTGGAATCATATTGCAAATATTGTAAAAGTTACCATGTTGTAAAATATAAAAAAAATGCAACAAAAGGAAGATGAAGGGTCAAAGTCGGTTGGAATTAAAAGAAGTTGGTTTGTAACTGTTGAAATTGGTTGGGAAAGGTTAAAAAGACCTGGTTCCACTATTATTTTGGGGCTTTGAAGGTTTGGAGGAGGTTTTGGAGCAATAAACATTTTTTTTTTGCATTTTTATTGTGTTCCTTACTGTTCCTCTCAATGGCACGTGCTTGTATAGACAAATGAAGGTCTAAATCCTACTGTAGATGATAGAAGGTTAAATCTAGTTTTTGTGGCTTTTGGTTTCATCCCATTTTATTAAGAATTAATAGAGATATTGCATTTTCTTTGTAGACCATTTGAAACCTTGGCTGGATTAATTAGTGGCATAGAAAAAAATAGTTTTCTCAATATATCACAGGTGAAAATCCACAAATCTTGGTGCATAGGTCTATGTGGAAATGCTCTTTGTGCTCTCCAAGTTACAAGAATCGGGTATAAGGTTTTGTGTAGATATGATGATGCCCTAGGCTGGAAAGGCACTTGTTTTGAGCAATTTTGATGCACAGAGGTAGGTTATTGTTGAAAAGTTGATAGGGGATCATTTTAGATGATGAAAAATGCATGTGTGAACCTAATTTTCTATGTATAAGGTATTTGAATGGAGTTTTGGGGTCTAAAGTGTGTAGAATCAATAAGATCCATATTGTAGGAGCCTAATTAGGCCTTGGTAGAAATGTAGCAGCAGAGATTTGAGGGATATGTTACAAAGAAACCACCCATGAACTTTTGATATGTTTTGAAACTTGGAAAAGGGTATCTAGAATAGTAATTGGTTTGTGGGTTTGAAATCTCTTTTAGAAATTATGGTGAAATTGTTGTGTTACTGGAGAAAAGGTGGATTTGTGAAGGAAGTGTGAACAAAACTTGGAGTTTGGGATTCTCAAGACTCTTTTTGGTCCTAACATGTCATTTTCAATCTATTAAAGGTGTTCCATAGATTGGATAGAGGTTTGGGTGTGAAAATCCACATTTGGCATTTTGTAGCCTTGTTAGGTGCATACCTTGCATGTGAATTTTGAACTTGTGAAGAAACCATTTGGTTTATTGAGTTAAGACTTTGGAAATATTTTGATTGATTTGAGTGGTTTATTCTCACCTTGCTCTGCATCAAATTGGTATCAGAGCTAGAAGACCCTGAGAGGGAGTTGTGAGAGAAAGTTTGTTGCTAGTATAACCTCCAATAGTGATGAAGCTAGGTAGAGGGTATGCAGATTTCTTCCATTGAGAGGAAGAGGATAGAAGAGGTCTTGGAGAGTGCATCTTTAAGAATCTTATTGGGTAGAGGATAGTTGTCTATGTGAAGGTATGGGAATATCAAAAGAATGGATGTGTGGAAGAGAATAGTTCCTGGATACTAGCAGAGTGAGGGTTTATCAAATAAGAAACAAGAGAGAAAAAGAGAGGAAAGAGAAGGAAGGAAGAACAATGAGAAGTAAAAACAAATAGATGTTGAAAAAGAGATAAGAGACTTAAGGCAAGCTTTGTATCTAATGAAATCAATCCAAGAAAAGATGCAAATGGAGCTTGAAATACAATAGTGCATTGAGAAGGTAGAACAAGCAGGTGGTTTGCGCTTTCCAATAAGAAAGAGGCTCAAATGGCATATCAAGTAGATTATTTTGAAGAGGATACAATAGAACCTTTTTTGATGGAGGAAGATAATGATCAAATCAAGCAAGTTAAGGTGATGATGGTTAGTAGGGAAGAGTTCATCAAAGTAGAAGAAGAGAAGCACATGGATATTGCAACCATTTTAGAAATTGAAGGTACCAAGACAAAAAACCTGAAGAATGATATGATTTTGGAGGGAAATGACATTGATTTGGTGTCAAGATTTCATTTATTATAGGTCGAGGATGAACTGATTTTGGAGATTCAAGGTTGGCTTCAAAGGTATGTTGGTATGGTGATGGAAGGGATGTTTTCTTCATTGTTTTCAGAGGAGGATAGTGGTCATTCAGTTTTTTCCACATCAAAGGTTAGTGAACCTAATAAAGCAACAACCATAGGGGAAGAGCATCAAATGGGAGAGGTGAAAAACAGAGGTGAAGAGATCACAGTTACACTACAAAGGAAAAGGAATAAGGAAGCAATACACAAATTTCTTAGTGAGTTTGCGAGGATGGATAGACCTAAGTTCAAGATGAATCAGGCTATGGAAGGAGAACAAGGTGTTGTGGTAGAGTATGTAGTCCATTAGGGAAAAATGGATCAGTTACAAAGTAGCCAGACAAATGGGAAACAAGTTTGCATTGACAAGATGAAACACCTTTGCCAAGTGTTCAAGAAATGCAAGCTAAAGATGAAGACATGGAATTGTTCCAAGGAAGAAAAAGTGCAGAGGCTAGAAGGCATTAAATAGAAGAGTTCAAAGGTGTGTCCCTGATAGTAACCTCAATTCAAGAGGGGCTTGAATTTTGCTTTCTCTGGGAGTATGGTGCAGGAGCACTTAGTTGAGTTCATGCCTCCACGAGGCAACTTTGGATTTTTTATTTAAGTTTGATGTTTTCTTCTTATAATAAGGTCGTTAGACTATTTTGAAATTATTTGAGTCTAGTTTAAGTCCTAGGAGTTCATTTTGGAATCATATTGCAAATATTGTAAAAGTTGTCATGTTGTAAAATGGAAAAAAATGCAACAAAAGGAAGATGAAGGGTCAAAGTCAGTTAGAATTAAAAGAAGTTGGTTTGTAACTATTTAAACTAGTTGGGAAAGGTTAAAAAGACCTGGTTCCACCATTTTTTTGGGGGTTTGAATGGTTGGAGGAGGTTTTGGAGCAATAAACATTTTATTTTCTGCATTTTTATTGTGTTCCTTACTGTTCCTCTCAATGGCATGTGCTTGTACAGAAAAATGAAGATCTAAATCCTACTGTAGATGATAGAAGGTTAAATCTAGTTTTTGTGGCTTTTTGTTTCATCCCATTTTATTAAGAATTAAGAGAGATATTGCATTTTCTTTTTAGATCATTTGAAACCTTGGCTAGATTAACCAATGGCATAGAAAAAAATAGGTTTCTCAATATATCAGGGGTGAAAATCCAAAAAACTCAGTGCATAGGTCTATGTGGACATTCTCTTTGTTCTCTCCAAGTTACAGGAGTTAGGAATAAGGTTTTGTGTAGATATGATGATGCCCTAGGCTGAAAAAGCACTTGTTTTGAGCAATTTTGATGCATAGAGGTAGGATTTTGCTAAAGAGTTGTTGGGGGATCATTTTAGATGATGAAAAATGTATGTGAAGACCTAATTTGATGTGTCCAAGGTCTTGGAATGAATTTTTGGGGTCTGAAGTGTGTAAAATCAATAAGAGCCATGTTGTAGGAGCCTAATTAGGCCTTGGTAGAAACATGGCAACATAGATTTGAGGGATGTGTTACAAAGAAATCACCCCTACACTTTTGATATGTTTTTAAACTTGGAAAAGGGTATCTAAAATAGTATTTGGTGTGTGTTTATATATGCCAACTGAAAATAGTAGAAGGCATCTTCATTTTTGGCTATTTCTCAGGGTTTATATTTGTTGTTTATGTCATAAAAGGCTCTTTTATATTTTGTGTCTCTTGTCCATTCAAAAAATGAAGAGTAAGCTTTTAAAATCATCCGTTAGACTCCTTTATATTCAAAATAAGCGTACCCTTTAGCTTGCATTTTCATTATATAAGTGTGTGTGTGTGTGAGAGTAACCTTTGGTTGTCTAATACAATAGACTAGCATTCATTTAATGTAAAATGTGTTACTAATTATTGTTAAATTTTTTACCTGTGTTGAAATCTTAATACTTTGTATCATTGTAAGGTCCGAGAATTAAATCACTTACTAATTATATTTCATAATTTCTGAAATAATTTAATAAATTAAATTAGTTATAAAAGGTGCATATTAAGAAGAATAATTTGATTACTTTCATCACTATATTCAAATGAAATAGCATACATCAATGAATCAAGAATACCAAAACAAGGTTATGCCATTACTAGATATAGCCTTTTAGGCTTACACCAGATTTATCATATCAGTGATGCATGGAAATTAAAATACTAAAATGTAAATTAAGGAAATAGGAAGATTATAAGTGTGTCCACGAGGAAACCATAACATGGAGATTTTCATGAATGGAAAACCCTTGTAGGGATAAAAACCACTTATAAAAGTGCCTCACTGGCTTAATAAAATGCCTCATTGGTAGAGCCTTACTAGCTACATAAACTCAATAGTTACAAGATGCCTCACGGGCAATGATCATATTCTCACTGACATGACCATTCATTACATATTTCTATATCACAAGGAACATGTTGAAGTTCCTTTACAAGTCACATACATCTATAAGTAGCATTTTCAAGTTTCACCAATGCATCATCTTTGCATATGAAATTAAGGTAATGTCAACATTATCATGATTCGCTCCCAAGTATTTGCAAATAAGACAATGTTACTTCCAATAACCTCTCAAATATTACACAAGTACACTTGACAACCATAACTAATCACATAAAGCTTCATGAAAGTGATCCTAATCCTGCTAGAGTGCACACATGCCTATGCAATTAAACAATAATGCTTACTTCTAAACTCATTGATTCGTAGAGGTTTCAACAATAAGAAAATAATACTATAAGAGAGTTAAGAAGGCATAGCTCATGTATGTATGTGAATACATATATAAGCTATTGTATATATGAGTATACATTCTTATAAAATAAAGTACTCATGTAATCGTACTTACATATACAATGACATTATTCACAAGACAAGAGAGAAATTTTGCACCCTAGCATTTCAAATTACGTCTTGAAACAGGTTAATGTCTATTCCACAGACAACTCTCCACTTATTGCAATTGATACTAATTATTCATCTAAACTTAGAATGATACTCTTCTACTTTAAGCATACGACTTAATCAAAGACTAACAATTACTTTATCATTGAAATGGTCAAGTTAAGCAATCTCGCATCTCACTGTTGCTCTTATGCATTAAATTTTACATAAAAGTTTGTTAACCCCAAACATATCTATGCATTGAATGTTCAAGAAATCCAATAGTGTCAAGGTCCAATAACTATTAAAGAGTCATCCATGGTTTTTAGAGTTAAAGAAAGAAAACTCTTCAAAACAAAAAACACTTTTAGAACACATTTTCTTTTCAAGTTTCCTTTCAAGTTTACTATTGGTAACTATATTTGCAATTATATCGAAAAAGAAATAGCTCAAGAAGACCAGTTACTAATATTTAATTCTACAACTCATTTTAACAATTCACTCCTATTTCATGTGGGAGTAACAAAATATGCTTTTATTTATTTATTCTTTCATGTTGAATGCAAAAATTCAATAAACGATTTCAATTTAAATAATTCTATCTAAAATCAGAGTTATACCATAAGAGCACTTCCTAATCAAATATTATTACATTTACTATTGTTCCAATCAAAATAAGCACAGTAATTCTAATAAGTTGGTTGCATCACAATTTCCAATTTTAAATATTGATTTAATATATATTCATACATCAAAATTATTATTTTCAGAAATCAACATCATGATTAACTTATTCTGAAGAAAAGCAAACCCATACTCATACAAGTATATGTCCACTTTTATGTATAAACATAAGTAAATTTACAAAATATCAAAGACAATACTATTTTACAGTAAGAATATACACATTTTTGTGATATATATATATATAGAAAATTAGAGTTTTCATTGAAGTAACTTACATTCTACCATATTTTAAACACACGCACACCACACACACACACACACACTTTCAAGAAATTACATTTACAACAAAATAAGAAGTAAGCTACAACCATGTAATTATTTTCTACACTCTCATGAAATTACATTTACAACAAAATAAAAAGTAAAACTACAACCATGTAATTGTCTTCTACACTTTGAGGAAATTACATTTACAACAAAATAAAAAGTACAACTACAACCATGTAATTGTTTTCTAGACTTTTAGGAAATTACATTTACAACAAAATAAGAAATACAGCTATAGCCATGTAATTATTTTCTTAAAAAAAAAACTATAGTCATCTAAACCACAGTATGATCCATTTAAATATATACACACAAATACATATTTTCATATAAACATATATACGCATATATTCATTGGGGATTTTAAAGACAAAATACACAGAATCAAATTTTACAAAGGGAAATTCAAAGTTTATATAGTAAATTGTCTAGCTTGCCACAACCCCCATGGAGGGGTGCGCTACCTTGTGGAGGGCAACACCCACTCCATAGGTTGTGGCCTGTGGAAGGGCGGCTGCCTCCACAGGCAACCATCCTCCATGGTGGCATAGGCTGGGGAAGGCTTTAAAGCCCCACTCTATTCAAAATTAAAAGAAATAAAATTTCTTTAAACAAAACTAGAAACTTCTCAGCAAAATTGTTCAATACGGAATTTCTTTATTTCAAAAATTTGTTCAATAATATAATATATATATATATATATATATAATATTATAATCTTGCTCTCAAAAACAGGTATTCAATTTAAAAGGGCAAATCGTCAAAATTAGTCTAATATATGAAAATTCAATTCCAAATTTCTTTTTAGCAATAGAACACAAATTCATACATAATATTATAAATATTTATATAAATGTATTTATATAAATATATATAATTTTATATAAAGAGAGTAGAACGAAGAGAATACAGATTTGTACAACCAAGAAGCTGAATCAGATACAATGAAAAAAAACATTCAAAAGAGTTTAAAAGAGAAGTAAATCTTTCCACAAGCATTTATCACTTTTTACATTTGAAATTAAAATACATGGGAAAGAGGATTTAAAAACCTGAAAACCACTTCCAAAGATTTTCTTCTTCTGGTTTCTCTTTCCTCTACTATTTTTCTTCCCTTCACCATTCTTGATTTATTGTGTTTCAAAAACCCTCTTCTTCGTATACATTTTCAATTATATTTTGCGGAGCAATAAAGAAAGATTATGAAAGTTATTGTGTTGTTGTTGTGTTTTCGTTACGTTTTCTCCATCTTTTCAAAAATTTCTTCCTTAAATTTTCAATAACCTAATCTATAAATTTTCCAAAAAAATCAAATTCATTTTTTTCATGCACAATATTTATTATTATTTGTTCAAATAAATAATAAAGAAAATCACTTTAACTATACATGAGATGATTTTCTACAATCAATAGTAAAGAATTACCATTTACTTCCTAATAAAACAATTATTCTAAATAACAAGCATTATCATTTAATTGCATGATAAAATTTAATTAATTCTTTTATTTTATTTGCACCTTTATTTCACCATTTATTTACATTAATTAAATAAACATTCTAAAACACAAACAATTATGCAATTATCTAAATTGTATGCTAAATGCATCTGAATGATACTAGGTGTTTGTGTGCAGATTTATTTTCACCGCAAGTCACCCGCAGTCCATGTTACGCACATGAGTCAAAGTTTGACCAATGATTATTAAAATAGGGGTTGTGACAATCATATATTCTTTACTTCATAGCTTATGTTTTCATTGTACTCTTATATGTTCACACATACATATATATCTAAATGGAATATACATGTATACATAAAAATACATATACATGTGTGTATATATGTATTTATATGTATATATATGTGTGTGTACACATATATATAGGTATATGTATACATACATACACATACAAATATATATGTATATGTGTGTATATATATATATATATATCTGTGTGTGTAATTATATTTATACATACAGATATATATGTATGTGTGTATACACATAATTACATAGATATATGTATATATATAACTGTGTAATTATATGTATACACAGATACATGTATACATGTATCTATACAAATACATATACATACATCTATATGTGCATATATATATGTAAAATCTCGACGATTTGTTGTTGTCTGCTCTCCACGGTGTGAGGTAACGACAAACAACATTCTCCTTTCAAAATGCAAACAATGGTACTCTTGATTCTTATTATGTCATAAAAGTGTAAGTGTGGTTTATAATGCAATTAAATTATATATGTATGTATATAACACGTGTGTGTGTGTGTGTATGTATGTATGTATGTATATATATATATGTATACAGACATATATATATGTATATATATATATATATGTATATATATATAATATATACATACATATATATACATACATATATATACATATATATATGTATGTATATACATACATATATATATATATGTATATATATATATGTATATATATATATATATATATGTATGTATGTATATATATATATATATGTATATGTATACATGTATATATGTATACATATATATATTTATATATCTATATATATATGTGTGTGTGTGTGTATGCATATATATACCTTCCATTTCTGTAGAGAACCTTTTAGCCAACGCACAGTGAAATGATGGAAATGTGTGGGATACCCTAAAAAAATTAGTCATATGCAATAATTGAACCCGAAATGAAGTTTAATTGGGGTGTATGTGTTTTGGTGTCTGGTGCTAATGTTTGGCGATTAATGTGTAGGTGCGATTTTTAATGGGCGCCAAAATAAACCTCTAAGGTACTAACATGAATTAGACCCATTGACTTTTGAGTGGATATGAATGATAAAATAGTTATAATTGCATGTTAATAGTGACACAATTAGGGCCCTTTTATGTTTTGCAATTTATATCAGTGTTTTTTTGCAATGTATATGTATGTATATGTTTATATGAATGTATGCATGTATGCTTATGTTTCTATGAATGTATGCATGCATGCTTATGTTTCTATGACTATATGCATGCATACAAACATGCAGAAATTCACTGATATATAAGGCTCCCCAAATAAATATCGAATCCAAATATAATGCAAAATTCAGTCAATACACCTTTAAAAAACCTATGTAAATGGCAACTAAAAATTCAAATGATCTAACAAATTCAAATTTGAAACACAACAACCAAATTGAATGCATTCAATAGTCTGATTTGAATTACTAAATAAGAGGGACAACAACTAGCGACATTCACAATTGTTCTCCTTTGCTAATATCCTCTCCATATTATAGAGCATTTATTGGCATCATTTGCACATTCCTCATATATCCAAGGGTGATGAGAAATAATGAATATATCTTAGTATACAATTCTATTCACGTATATATGTTTTCCATATGGAACTTTTAAGATGTTGAAGTTTTTGTTTAATTATGTGTTGTTGTATATGCATTATTGCAAAGGTCATATGATGTTTGTTCATTACTACCCTTGGTTGTAAATATTTTCTTGTAGGCACGTGAGAACAAGGAAAGGTGGTGCAACAATGTTCATGGTGGGCATTCAATAAATGTGTTTGTCAACACACCACATAATTAAGGATTTTTTGTTGATATGGCTCTAAGTTTCAATTATTGTTCTTTATTGTTCAGTAACTAATATGTCTTTTTATTTATTTCATTAACTATTGTCCATTTATGTTTGTTCTATTATATTTGTTTGTCCTGGCAGGCATGTCAAATGGCTAGGAGGTTGTAAAGAGCATGTAAAATTGTAAGCTGACAATTTAGGTAAATTCTTTCAAGACTTTACTTTGGTAGTGACCCGGTAGACATTGTGATCATTGATAATGTTTATTTTTCTTATTCATTGTAAACTTACACTTACAATTTACAATTAGATTGATTTCCAAGTGTAAGTGTTGAAAATTTTACAATTTCAAATACATTAATTTATGGATATGTTGCACACACACACACATTCATTTAACTTATGGATTTGTTGCAATATTATATGCTAAATAATTTACAATTTTAGTTACATTATTTTCTTAATTTCCATTTAAATTTTCAAATATATATATATATATATATATACACATACACATATATGTATACATACATATATCTATGTATATGTATGCATATACATATATATTGAGTGGAATCAACCCACAATCTTATAAAGCCACATTATTACTACAATATGGAACTCTAGAAGACAAACTAAATAGAGTCCCTTAGAAATAAATTACATAGGAACAATACTAACAGCCTCAAAAAATCTAATAGTAAAAAGAGAAGAAAGAATAGAGGAGACAAAAGGATAGCATTTTTTTAATTCTCATAAACAACCCAAGCCTTGCACAACACAAAAGTTCATTTTCCTCTTATATTATAAATAATTCTCTATAAACTATTAGGTTCTAATTATGAAACAAACAACCTCATTTATTATGTCATACACAAAAACTCTCTTAAGGAATTATAGTTAGATCCATACAAAGAAGGTGCATGATCTGAAGTTCTCATGTGCATTTTCAACAATGTTAGTTAGATTAATACAACAAACACATATCCAACAAAATGATAGTTAAATGAATACAATCAACACAAAACCGATTTGGAATCACAAAAAGCTTCATGCTACAACATTTGTAGAAATCTCTCAATGTTCCTATAATAGATCTGCTATTTTTTTGTTGTTGTAAAAAGCATAAATCCTTAACTTGGACAACTCTCAAAACATGCCTAGGCATAACCTCCTTTGAAGCAGTAATGTTATCCAATATTTGGAGGCAATCCTAAGATTTCCTTCCCTTGTTTCCCATTCCATAACCTCCTTGTGAACTTAGAAAATCCCACTGTTGAAATCAATATTTATTACATCATCAAATTTATTATGCTTTTCAGAAGGTCCATTGAACATGATGCAACTCAATGTATATATATACATATATGTAAGTATTTATCTATATATATGTATGTATAGATATGTCTATTAGTATCTATAAACATATATATATACACACACATATACATATACATGAATATGTATATATATATACATATATATAGGGATACATACATATATATAGATTTATACATGTCAATATTTGAGTGTAGTTATAACATACTGGATCTACACATTAATGGCCAAAGCTTAAACATTGAACACCACTACGCATTCACTTCAATCAACAAACATGATAGCCACAAACATGAAATATATATTCGAAGTTGGGAAATTCCAATACTGTAAAGTCAAAAAAAACATGATTAAGACAAAGTTCTAAAGAAGACAAGGAGTCTTCAGTTTTACAAAAAAAACACTAGCACACATCGAAGTCAAAAAGTTCACCAAAATAATCCTAATCAGACATCTAAAGATTTGATTAAGAAGTGGTGTGTCCTTGGGTATCAAATGATTCTGCATCAACTGGAGAAGATGTTAATGACTATAGATTGTTTTGCATGGCAATTGTTATACAAGCAAGCAATACCTGATTTTCCTCTAGAATGAGCTGTAACTGTTGAGAGCAGCCTGCAGAAGACCCATTTTGTAGGCTGCTAAGAGCAGCAAAGGTTGGAGACAAAATGTTAATCATGTCCTTTAAAATTGGATGTTGAGTTGGAAGATGATTTGTAGGAATACTCTTACTTTTGTTTCCTTCTGCTTTATCTTCCTGCTTTTGGGTTTCCTTCAATTGTCGAGCAATCTTGCTTGCTCCCTTTCAATCTCCCTTTGTTGTTGCTACCTGAACTTCTTCTCTACAATTTGCTATTTTTTTGCAACATGCTCCAATCTCTTAACCTCCCTCTATGCCAGGTTTGCTTCTCTTTCTGTCTTCTTTTTTGAAATTTGCTCACTTTTCCTTTGTTGCAATTCTTGGCTTCTTCATTTTTGTGCCTCTTATTCATTCAACAAATTGAAAAAATCATTTGATGTCAAAATTTGAGATTGCCTACTTAGGCATAGCACCCCATTGTGACCTTTATTCGATGATTGGTGCACCCTTTGTGTTGGGAGTTGCAAAAAAATGCTTCTCTTGCCTGCTAGTTGTTGGTCATCGACTTGTGTGTATGGCACATAGTCAACTTCTTCGTCGCTTGAGTCATTACCTTCCACTCCATCCGCTTCATCATTTGCATCCCAATTTCTCTCAGTCATGAATTAATGGTTGACCTCTTCAGGATCAACATGTGGTGGTGATGGCATGGACATTCCTTCATCCCCTTGACTGAAATTCAGATGCACCCCTAGGTTTAAAGTTGCGTCTTGAAATTTTGATGGCAGATTGAGACTCTCTTCATTTTTTGCTGCCTGATTACAGGTTGTTTGAAATACAGGTTCTTCAATTTTTGCTACCTCAATATTTTTTGTGTAATATCCCTCTTCATTTGTTGGAATTGGGGAATTTCTTGTAGTAAAGGTTTCCACAAATTGTCCAATTTGTTTCTCATTCCAACCTGCTATCCTCAAACAAGTCTCCACTGCCATGAACTATGCCTCATCCTCAGATGTCTCACCCTCTATTTCTACTCCCATAGCGGTTCCTTCATCTTCAACCATGAAATCTTCGCTTGGCCCCATATCCAAGTCAAGTGCATGTCAATCTAATGACCAAATTATCACTCTTCTAAAACCACTTGCAATATTATTAAGAGTCAAAGCTTGTGCAAAAGCTTTTCTAGCAAGTGTTGCCAACTCTTCCCTTCCAATGTCAAGTTGAGGATGTACAGAGAGCCATATACTCCTATGCTATTTGAAGTAGTTTTTGAAATGGTGAGAGTACACTGACATCAAGGGGTTGCTATTTGTGGCTACAATTTGTTGGAAGTGTGAGAAAATCTATTCCCATACTCTATGCTTCTTCGATCATTTTGAATGCCACATTGCTGCCATGATTGTCAAAGATGAGAAGTTGTCTATTTGTTGGTGACGCCCCTCCTAGTACATTTCTTGCAAAGTGTTTTAACCATTCCACAATTAATTCTTTGTTAATCCAAGCATGCTCTTGGATTGCCATGCATGCCCTTGGATCACAGTTAATAATATAGTACTTAATGTTCCTTTTGGACTTCAACAAATAGTAACTAGCTATTATGATGCCTCGCCACGCAAACCCCAAAGGACAACACAACAACTAACAATTATAGCACAATTTTAAAAAAAATTGAATCAATGTATACATTTGCACTGACTATGTCCTTTAGGGCATCATGACAACATTACAAACATAATGATTAACCAACTTAAACATACATCATAAAATAACTACTAACAAGAGTTGATTTACATCTCCTGCATTAAGAGAATTAGATATACATATTTCCATAGATATAACACCATACAAGAGCATATAATACAAACCAATGAATACGTATACAACTTCCCATACATGGGGTAAATCATTACACTATTTACAAATTACATCAAAGCTTCCCTTATAAAAATGGGAAGGATATATCAAATACATGATAAGACACAACTAAAATGATTGCATTACATAACATCAATGCTAACTCAAGTCTGGTACAAGATCTGGAATCTCTACATCAGGTACCACATCCATGTTCATGAACATCAACTGGGAACCCAATGGAGTGCATAACACGATCCACCTGACCATGTGGAACCCTAAGGTTCACTCCCCATGCTAGGAGATGACAATAAGGGCCCACTACACAAACAGTCAAGCAGACAAGGCTAACATGACTCCAACATACAAGAGTATCAAATGAAACATAAAGTACGACCACTTCTAGAGGTACATGAACAAAAAAGGGAAAACAAATAAGGCATACAAGGTTGCTATAGGGAGGAGTGTCATTGCATGGTCCTAACATGAGTTACCTTGAAAATCTAGACGTTGGCCCCCATACCTGAGTTACCCTAACAGTCTAGACACCGACCCCCATCTATGGTTACCCTAACAGCCTCTCACTAGACGTTGGCCCCATAAGGTGACACATGCGGAGCCAACAATCCTTTCGTCAGGACAAGGAAGTCGACCTTGCCAACCAGGCCTTCTCACCCCATCCTTAGCCTAAACAAGCACTGTAGGCATGGGTGAGGACTCCAATTTTCTTGATTAATGTGTAAATTACCTATCCTCCCAATTAATTATTTAGGTTATCACTTAATTATGAAACTCCCAATGAGTTACCTTGACGCCACCTTGTGCATCGGCCCCCATTGAGAGCCACTCCCCCTCCTAACAACTAGGAGACCTAAACACTTCCAACAGGTTAAGCCATCTTGCACACCGAAACGAAGTCACAAGAATCACATTTCCCGAGCATGGCATGAACCATCTCGCTCATTTTTTTTCCCAATCATAATCACAAGTAAATAGTACAAGGCTAACACCCTCATGAGCATATTTCAAGTATAAAATCAATCCACCTTCGAAATGACCAAAAAAATGAAACCAAAACTCAAGCTATAGTCCCCAATCTTTTGGAAGCCCACCTTAACCATTTTGGCAGAATGACTCCCACTTTAAACCATAACCAAAATTACCCCCCTTTTTCAAAATTACTCTACACTTAAACTATTATTTGACCATGTAGTCAAACACAACTATATCAAAATCAAACATTAAATTCAATACAAAAGATCACTCAAAACTACATCCATGAAGAACATTATTCCACAACTCATGAACTCACAATTCTAGCCACTATTCACAATTGTACTCAATAACTGACTATGGGGTAGATTTATGATTTAACTATTAACACTTATACTAGCCATCAACATACAATAATCATCCCAAAGATAACTAATTTATTTATTTAAAGAAATATTTTAATTATCTCTATATATATATATCACTTTTCCCCAACTTAATTTCCAAATTCCATTTATCTAACATAATTATGTAATTCTCATTTAATCCATATTTCAATTAAGAGATTATCTATCCATTTAAGAAATAAATTGAACCTTTCTAATTAACTGAGTTGAAGTAAATCAATTGACCTATTCCATTACCTGATTTACTCGTCACACATATTCATTCATTTACTTATGCAAAATGATTCTCTCATTATAACCTTCATATATATATATATATATATAGTTTTAAATTCTCCACATACCAAGCTCTATGTCATAATTCATTTATATGCATTATTATAAGTACAAATATAAGTCGACTAAACAATAAAAAAAATTAGAGATCCTTCAAGATCTATATATATATATATATATAAAATTTTAAATTCTCCACATACTAAACTCTATATCATAATTCATTTATATACATTATTATAAGTAGAAATAATATAAGTTGACTAAAAAATAAACAAAATCAAATATCCTTCAAGATCAGACAGTGAAAGAGGTATAAGTAAATGGTCATGGATGTTCACGAAAATTGCTTACTGCCATAATAAGTAATGCAGGCGTTAGAATAGGGCATGCACATCCCTCATAAAAAAAAAAAAATTATACATGCAAAAAAGGAAAGCATAAGCAAGCCACTTGAAAGTTGATAATACTCCTCAAAGAACAGTGATCTCATGGAATGCCAACATGAACAAATAAGAAAAGCATTTATGAAGAGAGCATGATAGGAGGGGTGCGAACTAATTTGTTACAAGAGAAATTGTTCTACGAGATGTGAGCCTTTTCATCAGTTTAAACATCGACAATGTTTTGAGGTGAGATTATTGGTGATGCTAAATGAAACAATCTGAAAATAGGCCTACACTATAATATTTTCAAGTAAAGGCATCTGGCAGGTGTAAAGCTAAGTTCACAACCTACTGACCAAACTTAAACACAGGAAAATAGCTATATAAATATCTCCACACACACACACACACGTATATATATTCATAAAGTAAAATCGAATGAACAAGGGCTAGGGAAATGATTACTAAGTCAAAGGAAAGCCTTGTTCTTTTTTTTTTATGAGTTTCCATCCAAACAAGTGCAGCAAGAAAATCACACCTCATAGCCTTTCACTAGAGGTTTCCTATAAAAAAACTAATTCAATTTACTACCCCTTCTATATGCATGCGAAGTCCTCCAAGCATCAATAAAAAAAGAAAGATATACCATAAGTTTGGCGTAGGAGTAAGAGGAGGTGACTTACTCAGCAATGTTATATTTAAAAAAAAAACACTATATCAGGCGCATGAAGAGATAGAAGGAGGTTGCATCAGGAATAAGTCTATAAAAAGGGTTGCAGAAACTTTCAAACAAGCTTAATTGGGTATGAGCAAGGCATGTGAATTGTCTAACAAAATACCACAAAAGAATATTGTGTGAACCCTTTTCCTAGTACCTGCAAAACAACATGAATAAATGAGTTAGACAAGGAATTACAAGCTAAAAGAAGGATTCCCCATGAAATCCATTTACAAATCAAACTAAGAATGAAAATAGTGAAGAACATAATGCAAATGCCAAAAACAAGGTTAAAATCCTAATTAGATGTGCAAACTCATGATCCCATGGGGGAATTGGTGCCAATTTGATGTGAAAATTGGCCCTTTCCCAATCCTTAAGATGCAAGCTTTGTTGATTGATGATGAAGAGTGATCCACTTTGATGAAATATGAGAACTCCAAGCCAAATATGCAAAAAGCTTAGCTAAGAATTCAAATGATAGATGAGAATGAGTAAGTATTTTAACATGGTAACTTTACTTGGATTGTGGATGATGAAATGAGGAGAGGAGCTCTTCATTTATAGGATTTCAAGATGGATGAATGCCCAAATTTGAGCAATGTGGGACTAACATTCATCCAATGATATGGTGCCACTTGTTAAGCTATGAATGGATGGTGGTTGTGCAAGATTTGTGGTTTGTGCCAATAAATGTCAATATTTGAAATTCAAATTTGTTGAAATGACATGTAAGAGGGAAGGGAAGATGCAATAAATGCCACTTGGCTCAAGGCAAAGGACATGTAAGAGGTTTTAAATGCCTTGTTGGATGTACATGTTGACTTGGAATTTTTGAATTCAAATTGAGAGAATATTCCAAAAAGATGCCATGTGGGGAAAATAGGGATTTAATAAATGAATTAAATCTATTTTCATACGCAACTTGCATTATCTAGAGGATGTGACATGAAATGAGGTTAAATTAATCAAGGTTTAATTAATTTAGCGGAGGAGATTGAATGATGTGTTATTTGACTCAAATTTATGAGTTTATTTAAATTAGATAAGAGAGAGGAATATGATAAGAAGCTAATTAAATAAATATTTTGATTTATTTAATTAAAGGATAGTGTTGAATTAAATCAAATAAGGTATTAATTTATTTTATTTAATGGATAGACTTTAGAGATTTAATCAATAAATTGATTATTTAATTAAATAGAGATAATTAGATCAAATAGATTGATTTAATTAACAAGAGAAAGTGACTTAATTAGACAAAATAATTTATTTAATTAAGAGATGAATATTGATGAATTTAATCAGATAGGGAATTTGATTAAACGGTTAGACCGACGAATGATTTAGGAAGAAATGATGTTAGTAATTCAGGATCAGATGCATGATGTCAATCAGTATATTTTCAATTTCTACAAATATTACAAGCAACCCATATTTTTATTTGTTTTCAAACTACAACAACAGGCAAGATTTTTTCTACATTAAACGAAGAAGAAATTTCAAGAAAACAAAATACAAATCAACCTGGATTTCAACGCTCAAAGATGGAGAAGATGTGTTGAAACTATGAATGCTTGATCTAGACCTACATAAACATGAGTAAACAACACAAGGTTAGTCCATAAACAAGTCTAAAACAATCATTCCCCATAAGATTCATTCAAATGAAATGAACAAGAAATAGGAAAATAATTCAAATGAAAACTATCAAATCTTATTCAAAACAATCAAACCACTATCCCATGGGGGAATTGGTGCCAATTTGATGTAGAAATTAGCCATTTCCCAACTCCTATGATGCAAGATTGATATGTTGATGATGATTGGTCCACTTTGATGGTGAAGGATGAGAGCTCCAAACCAAAATCTGCAAAAACCTAGCTATAGAACTTAATAAGATGGATGAAGATTGCTCTAAATTTGAGTATAGTAAGTTTACTCAAATTGTGGATAGATAAAATGAAGGATGAACTCTTCATTTATAGAATGTTTAGATGGATGAATGCCAAAAATGAAGCAATGTGGGACTAACATTCAACCAATGGCAAGGTGCCACTTGTCAACATTTGATAGGATGAAGGTTGAGCACTTTTTGATCCATGTGCAAGTTTGAAATTTGAATTTGATGAGATGACATGTTTAGGGGGGATGAAAGATGAGTTAAATGCCAAGTGGGAGACATGTAAGAGACAATGTAAGAGCCTTAAATGCTTTGTTGGATGGACAAGTCCTTTTGGGGGGAGATTTCAAATTTGAGGAATATTCCACCTTTGATGCCTTTTTTGAATGAAAATAGGGAATTATTAAATCGACTAAATGGTTTAATTAAGCAAGTTGCAAAATCTAGAGGATTTGAGTGATTAGGATTAGCATTGATCATGATTTGATTAATTTAAATGATGTTAGTTGATTTGTCATTTGGCTTAGATTTTAGGATTTAAATAACTCAAAATGAGAAAGAATGATTTAGACTTAGTTAAATAAATATTTTGATTTATTTAACAAAGGGGGTGATGTTAGATTCATTAGATAAATGTTTAATTTATTTAATTTAATTAGATGAATACAATTTAATCAAATAATATGTGGTTATTTAATTAAATAAAGATAGAATGAAATGGCCTAACTAATTTTCAAAGATAATGATTTAATTAAATCGGGGGATTTATTTATAATTAAAAGGAATTATGACAAATTTAATCAAATAAGATATTCATTTAAATGGTTAGATAATGGATGATTTAGGATGAAGCGATGTTGATAGATCGGAAGGATTGGTGTAAATGTCAATGCAATATATTTTGATGTCTACATTTGCCCTCTTTGGGCGATGCACTTGTTGCGTTGGTTCATAGAATAATAATCTTCTTTGGATCAAAGTTTAAAAATTCTCTAATTTTTTTGGATGCCCATGCCACCCTAACGAATGAAAAATTCTGTTTGGTATCACTTATGAGAGATCGAGAAGTGAAGAGGTTCCCAGTTGAGGGTCGATCTAGAGCAAGAGGGATTCAAGATAGTTCAACTTGAGATGTTTAATGCTAGATAGATTTGATGATGTAGACATTCATCAACCATGGTCCCTCATGCCTATTTTTGATATATTACACCACTTGGTCATGGTTGTACATGATAGTGACATTATTGATGATGAGATGATTATGATGTTTGCCAGTAATGGATGATATGATGATCCGCAGAATAAATATGGATGCGTTTGATATGATGATGCACGGATGATTATGCAAATAGATGATAAATGCATGGTTTATGAGATGTTTAGAATAACCAATCTATATTATGCAATGATGGGGATGAATGCATGTGGTATGATTAATGCTTTCTATATGATATGATATTCATAATGCAGTATGGTTTTTGGATGCAGGATGGATGCATTAATGATGATTTATGATTAACTGTCATGGTTCCATGTTAGCACGAAAAGCAAGAGATAGAAGAAAATAAGAATTCCAACAAGACATGAGATAATGATGATGATGATTTCTTACCAAGGAGTTGGGATTTTCAAAGGGCCAATTACCTTATTGTTTGATAACACAATACATCAAATTATAAGAACAAGATGGCGTTGCACCTAGTGTAGACTTCAAACTCAACAAGTAAATAAAATATTCTTGTTCACGACATCTGAGAAACAACGCTGGGGCAGCACCTAACAAAGCAGAAGTATTAAGCCAAGGTTATATTACAAGAGCGTCCAACAAACGATAGATAAAAGATAATGATGTTTATTCCTATCTCTGAAATCCCTTTGTTAGGGACAGCCATTGAGAAGTCCTTGGAATAAACACATCAAGATAAACAAAAGTGGGTACATAAACAAACCAATATTTCTTCTCTAGCCGAGATTTGTTTGTGGATAAAAGTAAAAGTATTCAAAATGATGCCCATTGCCGAACCGGTATATATCTAGGGACGTACATTGTATAGATGATGATGAGTTGATAAGTTGATTGACTTTTGATATAAAGTTGATTGGCATGTTTGAAAATGATCAAGACTTTGATTTTGTTTTAAAGATTTTTTGTTTGCTTTTGATTTTACAATTGAATCTTTCTTTTGCTAATTGTTGTGATTGTTTCTATTTGCGTTGCCAAAGGATGAAGGTGACGATAAATTTATTATGGATGATTGATTATTTGGTGAAATTAAAGATGAGATGGATGGTTTTTCAAATATTTTGGATTTTTTGGGTTTGCAATGTTTGAGGCATTTTGTTATTTTCAAGATTTTCAAATGTTTACGTTTCAATTTTCCAATGTTTTTGGATTTTATTTTTATTTTTTTGAATGTTTTAGTTTTGATGTCTAGGGTACGATCAATGATTAGCCTTGCCTACGTTAGCTAGAGACAACGTAGTTCGAGATATCATGTTTTTTGATGTTTTTGCTTTAAGATGTTTTGGTTTTGATATGTTTTGGATGTTTTGGTTTCCTTAGATTTTGATGATTTGGATATGGATATGTGTTGCGTTTTGGATTTTGTTGAAAACCAAGCTAAGGTTGATTGATCGGATCGATGGATTGATGATGATAACATTGTTGAGGATACACAACAATGCAAGGATAGTGTTAAGCAACACAAGGATTGACATGTTGATGGGATTGATGATGATGATAACATTGTTGAGGATGCACAACAATGCAAGGATAGTGTTAAGAAACACAAGGATTAGGATGGATATCCCAAGATGATGGATTGATTGGATTTTGATTGATCAGGATTGATGAAGCTTGATTTGAAACAAAACTTGCTCGAATGATTTGGTGTGATGTTTGAAGCCTGCATTAGATGTGTTGATAGTGATTACTTGGTTGATGTTCAATGAGACAAACTTGATATGGAATGTCACGCTCGTCAAAAATGTGCCATGGGTTGAAGTGATTTAGTTTTGCTCTGGGTGGACTAATTTGTTGTGATTTCCAATGTTCGGATCACCACATAAGTTGGATGATATAGATCAAGATTTATTCTTGAAGCAAGATGTACATATCTGCCCCCAATGTCTAGCAATGTATGAATGTGATGGGTGGATGCTCAAATAAGTGTATGCATGGATGGATATGGCAAGCATGCAAAGGATGTCAAGGATTATCTTGTGATAAGATAAGGTGTTCAGATAAAGAATGCTTATTTGGATTATGCTTCATGGCTCAGATAATGTTGCATAGGATAGGATCAATAAAAATGAACCATGTCAAGATGTTTACCATAAGCAAGTGTAAAGTGTGCCCTAAACTTTCATCAAGATCAAGATAACTCAGACTATGGATCCAGATGGATGAAAATGGATTGGATAAATGGTTCATGGATGAATGGATTTATTATGGATGAGATGGATGGAATGATGGATTTATTATGGATGGGATGAGATGCTTCCTCCTGAACTGGCGCACATAGATGCTCGATTCTACACATGACACCTATTTTCCAGGTTTTCATCATGGTCTTGCCCAAAGCGCCACCGTAGTGGTTTTCCCTAGAGGAAATTTTTTCTCTTTACTATTTTCAATCCTTTTTCTAATTTTTTTTGGTTTTCCTTATTTTTTCGTTTTGGTGCAATTTTTCTGAGAAGATTTTAAGCTCATCTTGAATCACAAGGTTAATGCGTGCTGGGTTTCCTTTTTTGTAATGTGCTGCATCAATATCCTACTTGGAAAATTTGCTTTGAATCTTGCTTGGAATGCTTTAGGATTCTTGATACCTTTATTGATACCGGGGAGTTAACTTTGTCTCTGTCCTTTATCGCAATGAGTGCCTTACAGAATCATATGATGAAGGGTCGTTGAAAATACATGGTCAATGTAAGAACTAGATATCATGCATTGAGGCATGGATGGAGTGTGTTTAGGGATAAGAGATGGATTAGTTGACAGTTTGGAATCTTTGACTCTCCAAACTTGGGAAGATGAGAAATGATGGGTGGATATGAAAGTGTGTGTAGAATTAGGATATTGCTTGATATACTGTTATTGACGAAAACCTACTTTTGCTTTGTGGACATCTTTGATGGATACTTTTCCTTTTTTTATTTTACTTGCAGTTTTCTTGTTAAGTTTGATAGGGATGATCTTTATTTGTATTTTGGTATCCATTTGTATTTGATTTGTCCATTATGCTTCGACTTCTTTTTCTTTGATAACGTTCTTCGTACTTTGATTCAATTCTTTCTTTTGATGTTGGTCAAGTTCGTGGATGGGGTGATGGGTGGATATGAATTCATGGCGTGGATGGCGAATTTGTAGTAGTGGCATTGGTTTTACCATGGGACTCTTCGTGCTCCCTATTCTTTGACATTTGCGAGATATGGTGCCCCTAATATTGTGGAAATGGAAATTTTGTATCATGCTTTTGGTTTTGCTGTTATGAGATGTCTTGTTAAATTTAAACATACTCTAAAATGACCACTATGGATGACATTGTTTCAATTTTTACGCTTTCTTTAACTCTGGATTATCTTGTTACTGTCTGCTTGTTTCCTTGAGTGGATAATGTTGGATATCTTCATACATGATGTCTTGGTATGGATTTTGGATATATCTGATCTTGTTGTTGACAACTTTGTTTGACTGTAGGAATCAATAACCTAATCTTTTTGTGTAATAATATCAGGAGTAAAGGAATCATGTTCTGAATGAAGATGATCTATGTGTCCCTCCATAGAAAGCATCTCATGGGTAGATGGAGGAGTATGTGCTATGTGGATATGATCATCTTGCATGAATGGGAGAGTGTCCATTAGATTATTACTTAGCATCTTGAAGATACAAAATTCTTGATCTTGAATGATTTTAGGTTGCTTTTGTCCATGCTTTGGATCAAGTTCTTGATAGAGTTTATTTTCAAAGGGCTATAAATGATTCTTGGATTTCTTCGTTAGGCATGGGTGGCTCAGCCTCTTCTTGATCTTTGAGTGGACTTAGATCAGAGTGTTGAGTTAGAGATTCTTTCAACATCTATAACCATGAGGTCAAAGGGGTCAATATTTCTTGGGAAGGGACCATTGCTAGACTTTGGTGAAAGATGTTGATCATGCTTTGGAATAAGTTCTTGAGATACGAACTCTAACTCATTAGGTGATGTAGAGACATTTTCAACATGATCATTGGTGGATAGATCTTGGATTATGCCAATAGGATCAAATAAGTCTAACACTCCTTGAAATAGATCACTAAAAAGTGAAAACAACTTGATGTATGGTGAGTTGATCATGAGATGATTGAAACATCTTCAGTGCTCATTGATGGAGAGATCTTGATCATTTTTTTAAAACAATTGTGGTGGAGGGTTTCCTTTCTTCAACCATAAGGTCAAATGATGTTGAAATTTCAATTGGATCATTGTTGGGTGTGTTGGTGGATTTTGATCATGATTTGAGAGTGACTCTTGACATATATGTTTAAGTTCAATCATTGGATGAGTAGATAGTTTCAAAGTTATTCGATTGATGGATTGATCTTGATCCTTGTTCTCAACAATTGTCATTTTTTGTGTTTGAGCTTGTGTTTGTTAGGTAGCTTGAGAGGCTTGGGAAGCTTGAGAGGCTTGTTGCACTTGTTGAGCTTGTCTTGCTTGTTGCGTGGCCAGATATTGTTGGATGGCCTTTTGGTAGGCCTGGTGAGCTTTTAGCGTAATGCTATATTGTCTTGTTGCGTTTGGTTTTGGTGGTGGATTTGGAATCGTGTTGGATGTAGTGATGAGTGGTTGAGATATGGTTGAAGTGATTGTGGTAGTGAGAGGTTGAGATGTGATGGGTGTGAGAGTGGTGGCTGGAATGATTGAAGTGATCGTGATGGCTAGAATGGATGAGGTGATAGGTCCTTGGGAGACCGTGTTTTGATTTGTCAGGATCGATGTTGTTGTTTGATTGGATACCATGTGTTGTTGCGATGTCAATGGTATATTCAACGAATTTGATGTGATGGCTTGATTGGTGTTAGGTGGAGTGATTTGGATGGAGTGATTGGTGATAGGTAAAGGGGGAATCCCTAAACCAAGGAATGATGTTGATATGGGTAATGGTGGTGGAGATGTCTCTTGGTGCAATGACTCAACTATTTTGGTAAGTGTAGCAATTTGATCTCGCCAAATTTGATCTTGATTTCGATCTTGACTCCCTTGATATAGTTGATTTGGTTTTTGTTCGAGCAATTTTGGGATGCATACTTGTGGTGTTTGATTTTGGACAATATTTTGATTTGTGATGACACTCAGATTTGGCATGATAGGGTGAAATTGAACATTGTTGATGTTGGGAATCACATTTCCTTGTTTTAAGTAACTTTGATTTTGCATGGTGTTACCTTGACTTGGATTATTGCATGGAGTCGTTATCATCATGTTTGGACTTTGAACAACATTTTTATGATTTGCAAACATATTTATCCCAAAGTTTTTCAGATTCATTGGAAAACTTGTACTTGGTACATTCTCATTTGGCATGTAAGGATTTGGTGGGATGACGTTGTTCATTTCAAGGCTCATGCATTGACTATTTGGTGGTTAGATTTGTAGTTTTGGACTTGGATTTAAATCTACCATCAAGAAAGGTGTTTCAAAATTTTGACTAGGCATACTCACATTTGTTGTACCATTAAGGTTTGTAGGGGATAATGATCCCATGTATGGATTGTATGAATGCGAGTGTTGATAATCAATCAGCTTTGTACGAATTTAATTGTTTGGTTGACTTAGATTACTCATGATGTATGGACCAAGTTTATATTCCATGTTCCTCTTGTGTTTTGACCTTGTTGCAAAAGTGACCTATAAGGTTCTTAGGACCAATGATGAGATGAAGGGGAAATGATATGAGTGATGAACGTTTAGGAACTTTGGATCAATGCTAGACTTAGGGTTTGATTAGATAATGAACTTGTAAACCCTAAGATGTTAGATGTTATCTTAGGATGAATTTGTTCAAAGGATTGCTAATTCAATTAAATGTATGAGAAAGGATGCATTCCCACACACCTAACTAAACAAAGTGATTTTAATTTTGATGATTTACCCAAGTCTAGAATGACGTTTCCAAAGCTCTAAAGTTGTTTGGTGGGATGGGATGATAAATGTTTGGATGAATGAAGTGTTTGATTTGATCCTAAATGAACCTATGAAGGACTTGTTTACAAGACCAAGATAGTGAAGAACATGCCTTTGTCTAAGAGTAATTCAAAATCAAAAGACCAATGTTTGCACGAAAACCATATGACAAAAAGATGCCAAGCTCATGTGTGGGGTCCAATTGATTAAATCTTTGCTTAATGGATTGTTTTTACCACAAACATTTCTTGATTAGCTTTCAAACTGAATGTCTAATTTCCAAATTTTCTTTCATCCCACAAAATGCATTATGCGAAAATTGAGGAAATCAAGGCAAAGGTTTCCTAAAGTTGACTTCAGTAGGAGAAAATTGAGATGAAATCCAAATGCTTAGAAGCCTCTAAGGATATGAATCCCAAGGGCAAGCAATAACATGAATTCGTTCAAGGATATTTGCTTCTCCTAAAGGGTTTAAGATTTGGATGCTCAAGTTTAAAATATTTGTTTTCCATTGTTTTCGATCAAGAAAAGTGTTTATGACTCACAAGCAATATAACATCCTAGCTCAATTGGTACGTTTTTCTTGGTGGGCTTGCCTCATGCCCTTTGTAGAAGAACAGATGATTTTACATGCAACCAAGGAAAGAGTATAAAGGTATGTTAAGAATGAAGTCTTAACCTCTATACTTCAACCAAGATCGGACATAGCAAGTAACTTCTTGAAATCTAAGTTCCAATGCACCACTTTGATAAACTCGCTCAATAGATCAATTAGTCACTACAAAACAAGGGTTCTATTTCAGACTTTCCGTTCATGGAGATTGACCCATACGGTCAGAGTCCCCTTTCGGATCCATGTCGTCGGAATCAACCGTGTGATACTGGCATTTACTCCAATACCCACATTTATATTCTAGTTGGAAATACTCTTGGCTTTAGAGTGCTATCAGTTGAGTCGTTCCCTTGGGTGAGTATTTTTTCCCCAAGGTAGGCCCTCTAAGATAGACAAAAGTGAATAAACTTATTCATAGTTCGATTGACCCTTGTTTAGAAACAAAAGGTAGAACACATGTAATAAGCTCACTCACACTCGCACAAGATTTTGTTCGATTTTAAGCCCAAATCAAAGTGTGAAGGTGATTGCTTTGTCTCAACCTAAGATCATGGAAAAGGCCTTTGGATTCTCAAGATCGCTATAAAGCGCGAGAGAAGCGCATACATCCTTTTTCAATGATGTTAGTTCAAGTAAGCTCTCACAAAACAATGTAGCACATGTTCATTTTAGACCCCACAAAGCAATAATGAGTTTGTTTTAGAGCACCAAAAGACAAATGATAGACATTTTGTTCAATTTTTTAACCAAATAAACAAACTCTAGTAAGTTGTGTTCCTAATGTTCATTTTAGCCTTTTGCAAGAAATAAAAAGATTCTTTTTAAAACCAAACGAAAATTAGTGTCCTAAAGAAGAGGTGATAACAGTGTCCTAACAAAGTGTTTAAAAACACTTTGATTTGATGAAGCATCCTTCTCATGCTTCTCCTTTCTTTGATTTCGATTTCCAACCTACAACGAAGAAAAACCAATAAGATTTTGGAAAATACAGAGACAAAAAAGCAGAAAACAGAGAGCAAATTATCCATTAATCAAATAACACGTGCTAAAAAATAAGTTTCCCTTTTACTCCCTTCCAACATCGCAACTCGTAACTGCATTGCAGTTTGATTTCCCAGCGGTGCTCTCACAGTGTCGCTTGCCAGTCAGCGTCGCTCTGTATCGGGACAGAGAGCTCAACCGCATCGCACTTTTCGTCCAACGTCACAGTTTGATTATTTTTTGAAAATTCCCTATGAATCACCGAGTCCAGCAGTAGAGTTCATAATTCAAATTTTCTTGGCAGGACGAGTCCAGTGCCGCACTTTGAGTCTCCTACGGGTGGTGCTATATAGTGATGCTAAAGAGATAGCGGGGCCAAAACAACGACGTTGAGCTCTCAGCGTTAGAATTTTCTATATGTAAGGAAAAACGCAAAAAAATTGGGAAAAATGAAAAAGAATGATATCCAGTCCTCCTTCTAGCACCAAATGTGTGAACCCCAACCTTGGTACCTGCAAAACAACAAGAATAAACAAGTTAAACAAGAGATTGAAAGCCAAAACAAGGATTCCCCATGAAATCTATTTACAAACTCAAAGTAAGAAATAAAATAATGAAAAGCATGATAAAGAGAACAAAATAGATTAAATCTTAATTTAAGTATGCAAACTCATGATCCCATGGGGGAATTGGTGCCAATTTGATGTGAAAATTTGCCCTTTCCCAATTCCTAAGATGCAAGCTTTGATATGTTGATGAGATTGATCCACTTTGTTGATGAAGGATGAGAGCTCTAGGCCAAAATCTGCAAAAAAACTAGCTAAGAACTCAATGATAATGGATGAGATTTAAGAGATATTTGAGCATGGTAACTTTGCATAATTTGTGGATGATGAAATGAGGATATGAACTCTTTATTTATAGAATTCCAAGATGGAGGAATGTCCAAATTTGAGCAATGTGGGACTAACATTCATCCAATGGCATGATGCCACTTGTCAATCTATGAATGGATGAAAGATGTGCAAGATTTGAGAAATGTGCCAATAAATGCATAATTTTGAATTTCAAATTTGTTGAAATGACATGTAAGAGGGAAGGGAAAATGCAATAAATGCCACTTGGCTCAAGGCAAAGGACATGTAAGATGAATTTATTGCTTTGTTGGATGTACATGTTGACTTGAAATATTTTGAATTCAAATTGAGAGAATATTCCAAAAGATGCCATTGTGAGGAAAATAGAGATTTAATAAATTAAATCTATTTTCATGTGCAACTTGCATTATCTAGAGGATGGGACACGAGATGGGATTAAATTAATTAAGGGTTAATTAATTTAATGAGAGAGGTTAGATGATGTGACCTATTTGACTCAAATTTATTTGGTTTATTTAAATCAAATAAGAGAAGAATATGATGAGAGATTAATTAAAAAAGGTTTTTGATTTATTTAATTAAAAGAGATAATGTTAGATTAAATTAAATAAGGTTTTAATTTATTTAATTCAATGGATAGACTTTAGAGATTTAATCAAATAAATTGATTATTTAACTAAATACAGATAATTAGATCAGATAGATTGATTTAATTAACACACGAGATTGACTTAATCAGATAAAATGATTTACTTAATTAAGAGAGGAATATTGATGAATTTAATCAGATAAGGAGATTTGATTAAATGGTTAGATCGAGGGATGATTCTGGAAGAAACGATGTTAGTAGTCGAGATCAGATGCACAATATCAGTTGGTATATTTTACGTGTTTACAAAAATGATCTCTTTTGTAGCAACAAATCCGTTCTCCAAAACGTTGAACATGTTAGAATAATAAGTCATTTCACTTAATTAATTTAATCATATTGGTTAATTAATTAAGTCACTTATCACTTTAGGTTTTGGTTAAGCTAAACTTAGGCACATTAATAATTAATTATTTATTAATGATTAAGTGTGCACACTAGGGTTTATTTTTAGGGTTTGATCTCCTTTCTTAAGGATTGATCTCATTGTAATTATTCAATGGGAGAATATCTGTAGCTTTCATATCTTCTTGAAAAAATTCTCTCTTCTATAGCTTTTTCTTGTTGAAGAATATTGCACATATTTGCTTGCAGATCTCTTGCGTGGAAGGTGTATTTGTTTGTTGTTTGATCCTATGGCTCGTGGTTTTGTGCTTGTTTCACAATTCTAACCTAGTCATATTAGCTCTTGGGAACTTGTTTGCACGGGATGCTTCATTTTTTGTTGTTCTTTATGTTTTATAGTTTTTTGTCCTATTCGGGCATTGTAAACATCATTTGTAAGCAATCTTCTATGTAAACGCACTGAGATAAAGTGCCATACTATTGTACATGTATTTTAGGGATTTTCTACATAAAGTTGTGCCATATTTTGTACCCGCATTGTATTATAAAGTGTCATGGGGGGGTTGTGTAGTACCTTTGTTTCTGTCATCACACCTTTGTTTGATGAGTGTCCCTCCATGACAATAGTGGATCCATATGATTCCAGCCTCATGCATGTGTGCTTTGTTTTGCACACCACTTTTTCAGTTGCAAGTGCTTTCTTGTGCACTTTCAGATGTTATTTCTTCTCCTTCATGCACTACAAGGTGTTACACAACATTTTAGTGGATCTATTAAGCTCTCCTAGTCAGCATTATGGGGGGTATTATATTGTTCGTGCTAGTGCTTCCTTGGTTTCACCTTGGAAGGAATCTTCCATCCATAATTGATCAATGTTCTTAAAACTATTGGTACTTGTGCCATTTGTATCTTCATTCCAGGTGTTTGCCTTTTTTTGCCATCTGATTCGAGTAGTGTCATTAGGGGCACTCATGCATATTGTTGTCTTCTTGATCCTGATCATCCTATCTTCAGAGGAGGTTCTTCGGCACCGTAGCTATTATCTTGCAACAACTATTTGCAACTTCTTCATGCTTATGTGGTGTTCTCTTTGTTCCTATCTTTTGGGACAACCTTTCCTTGTTTGAAGGCTTCTTAGACCTTCACTTGTATTTCTCTCTTTTGGAGAGGAATTTTTCCCATGAGATTTTCTCCTTTTCTCATGTTGTGAGAGATCTTTTACATTTGTACATGGGTACCTGATCTGGCCTTGTTGTCGGGACCCATCTTTTCTTTTATGCATCTTTTCCTAGTGTTTTAGCTACTCCCTAAGTTCATCTTAAGGGGGGTGTTAGAGTAATAAGTCGTTTCACTTAATTAATTTAATCATATTGGTTAATTAGTTAAGTCACTTATCACTTTAGGTTTGCTTAAGCTAAACTTAGGCACATTAATAATTAATTATTAAGTGTGCACACTAGGGTTTCTTTTTAGGGTTTGATCTCTTGTCTTAAGGATTGATCTCAATGTAATTATTCAATGGGAGAATATCTGTAACTTTCATATCTTCTTGAAAATTCTCTCTCTTTTGTAGCTTTTTCTTGTTGAAGAATATTTCACATATTTGTTTGTAGATCTCTTGCGTGGAAGGTGTATTTGTTTGTTGTTTGATCCCGTGGCTCGTGGTTTTGTGCTTGTTTCACAATTCTAACAGAACAATCTTCAAAAATTTAACATTGCCAAAAATAATTTTCAATATCCCAAAAGTTGTATCTTTATTTGATAAAGAAAATATTTGCAAAGCAAAATTATTGTTCAAAAACAAAAACAATTTTCCTTTTATTTTCCAATCTCTCCAAAATGACCAATATAAAAAAAATCCAAGAAAGTGATTAGTTTTCAAATCTAAAAATCAACAAAATAACAAGTTTCTAATTCACAATTCAATTTGTAGTCATGCATGTGCACGCCCTCCACTTTTTCCATTTTAAAACTTGCTTTCACAATTAGTTCAAAAATATATCTTATTTATTTATTGAAATTTATATTATTTTTCCACATTTAATAATTAAACTCCAATGATAATAAAATTATCAATTATCATTAGATATAATCATAACAATGATTTATACATAACAATTTAATTTAATTATTTGACAATAAACCATATACTTTCCATATCTCAATATTGATTTATTTAATTATTTATTTTAATCTCCAAATTAATTTAAACAACCTTATAAATTTATTTAATTTAATTAAATCGATTAAACAAGGCAACTCAATATTAATTTTGCCACAAGATAACAATTAATTAAATATTCAAACTCAATCAA
Organism: Sequoia sempervirens; assembly: GCA_007258455.2. NCBI lineage: Eukaryota > Viridiplantae > Streptophyta > Pinopsida > Cupressales > Cupressaceae > Sequoia > Sequoia sempervirens. Next base: position 114,322 of record VDFB02254385.1, read on the forward strand.
AATTTTAGACAACATAATTAACGAACAACTACATAACATCACAATTCACCAAACAAGGATAAACACAAAACGAAACCACAAACCAAGAGTGTAACCAAATTGACGGGGGTAACAAAATTGGTACTCATCCTCATTGAGGATGATGGCAAGGGTAGGGGACCTTTATTCATCTATGTTTTCAACATCATTTCTATTGGGATTTAAGGCATGTTCATACTTGATAGTGCAGGTCGAGTTGATGCCTAGTACCTGCAACCTACATTAGACAAACTATCGAACATGTATATATTAACCAATCAAATACACTATGAGAGGAATTCACAACATAGCAAGGTGCTTGCAAACGAGTAATGCTACACCATCCCTCCCACCAAGACCTCAAACAATAACCACATCATGAAATAAAAATAATTACATCGTAAACACATAGATCAATTATGAATTATTGCACAATAAGCATAATTATATGTCCACATGAAACACATAGTCAAATTAATCCGAACATACAATAAATCCATATATCCATCATAACATAAGCATAAGTCAAAAGAATCATGAACACCAAAGCCTGATCAATTATCATCCAAAACCAATCCAACACAGTAAAACAAGCATATCAAGGTATCATAGTGCATAACATATCATAATGAGTATTAGACTAATGGAAGCAACGTGAAAGGCACTACAGGTATAGCTTGACCTGTTGCACTAACACAAGCTAGAACAGTGATCCATTCTCTACTTTTAGAGATTAATTGTGGAACACATTTGGTCCCCGTCTTTGCAATAACTCTCATTGCATAATTTCTGCCAACTTGCACACCTGTTTCATCCCAGTTCCATATTTTTTTGGGCCCATAATTAGTTTTTTTTACAACTCCTCCAAGTTTTCATAGAAGGAAGATACTATTTTGGGGTGTAGCATTATAGCCTGGTCTGTATCCACTCCTTCTGGTGTTCAAATTGTCAAATCAAGATGCCTTTTGTGAAATCCAACCCACCATGACCTCCTTGGTATCACATTTGTGAATGGGTTAGGCCTCACTCCAACCATTTGGGCAACTGTCGACTTAAGTTGTGAGACTTGAAGACCATGGCCAATATTAGCCATGTCTTTACACCATTGCACTATTTTAGCTTCTTCTTCATTATATAGGATTGTTCGTCACCCCTTCCTTTTTTGGATGTCACACCATTGAGCCACGCCCTCAAACTGCTAGGCAGGATTCCCCATTTGATCGTTGAACCTCTAATTGATATTTGATTGTCCTCAACATCTACAATTGTTTTTTCCATGTGATGTATATTCCAATTTTTCATGGACAGATATGGGGATGTCACATGGTCAACAACTAGCTCTTTAACATGCACAAGCGATTCCATTTCTACCTCAGTATTATGAACAACAAGTTCGAAACCATCATTTTCATTTGTCTAGTTTGTATTTTGAGAAATAACATCCTCGTTGATGTTGACTATTGACTCTTCATCAACAACATATGGAACATTGAAAATCACTCCATTAGGTACTTTAATTAAGCGCCTCCCACTTGATATTTTCCTCTTCTGCCCTAGTTCCATGATTATCACTAATCATGTACATTGTAAGCCATAAAATGTTAGATAAACAATGTTTAAAGCAGTAAAAAGTAGTAATCATTATTGAAACAACCAACAAACCTAGGAGTACCATTGTTTGCATTATGAAAAGATAATGATATTTGTCGTTACCTCACACAGTGGAGAGCAGACAATAGCAAACCATTGAGGGTTTACATATATATACATATATATATACATACATATAGATGTATGTATATGTATTTGTATAGATATGTATATACATGTATCTGTGTATACATATAATTACATAGTTACATGTATACATATTTCCACACACACACACACACATATATATATATATATGCGTAGTTATATGTATGTATATATATTAATATATATGTACATAAATTTATAAATGTATACATTTATCTATGTAATTATATGTATACACTGTTGAAAGGCGCAAGACAATTGAGGGGGGATGAATCAGTTGTCACCAATCTTAATCACAAATTTCAAACACTTATCAACTTCACATCCACTTTATTCTATAATTAAGTATGAATATGAAATGGAAATAACAAAGAGTAATATCAACACAAGAAACACCAGATTTACATGGAAAACCCAATAAGGGAAAAACCACAGTGAGGATTAACTCACAATATAAAGTAATTCCAAAACCGATTACAAGGAGGCTTGCCCACTACCAAAGGGCTCACTACCTAAAATACAATGCTCACTACCTAAAGATAGGACTCACTGTCCAAAAGGGAGGCTCACCACCTACAGATACAAAAGATAACAAAAAAAGTCCACCACAACAAATTACACACATCCACAGCCTTATTCAACAAATTGTAGACACCATCAACTCACTACTTTCCAGAGTCTAACACATTAAATTATTGCTGCCTTAACTCACTTTCATACACTCTTGCTTGTCACATTTGTGGCTCGTCTGATACACCTAATTCATAACATCTCGACTTGTATTTATTCCATGTTCAACCTTAGAAACTTTGTCTAAGGTTGGCTACACATTCTTCATTTTACAAATTAGGTTAGAAACTCAACATTCCCACAATGGAAGAGAATGAGAGTGGACCAACCAAGACTTAACCAAGACCCAAAAAAAATTTCGGATCAATCACACTCTTCCTTAATTGATACTTATCCTTTGCATGACGTGTAGACACTAGGTTGATCAAACCTAATAAAAACACAAATGAAATTTGAAGTAAACATTTGTGCAACAAGAGGATAACATGCAGACCACATAACATGCTTTACCATACATTGGGACACACCTCATATTCCTTCAGATTCATCCGCAACAAATTCAACTACCTTCATACACAACACTTTCCATCAGTCCATCCGAACTATACAACCACACACAAAAACTCTGAAACTCATCTTTCAGAGCACCAAACCACAAACACCTTTGATATAACACAAATAACAACATTACAAGACATTTTCTAGATCTGCAAGATCTGAAACGAACCAACAGAGGACTGCAAAGCAAAAACATTTCTCCTAGTCCACAAACAACCAACTCTGCCAAACTAGTTCATGCATCGGTGAAAAAAAATTTCACTCTTCATCAAACTAGAAGCTCTAATCCAGGATATATCACCCAAGGATGCCCATAAACAACACTTCAAATCTGCACAAGCATAGGATCAACACAAAAGAAATGCAGAGCACAAATCGGAGCACATTCTGAACACACACACAACTCTGACTCCACTATTTATTAATTTTCTCAAAAACACTTGGTAAATCATCATATCAACATACCTGCAACACCATAAATATAGCTCCATGTACTCACAAAATTTCTACAGTATCTCAACTATACATGCACAACCTGCAATCACTTGTTTCCTTTTTCTGCAACAACCTATATTGTGTTGACATCAATGACAATATTAATGACAACACCACCATACTCATTCGTACTTGCATCATCTCCCCCTTTTTCATTGATGGAAACACATGATGTGAAAAACCACCAAAGATGCAATACACACTCTCCTTTATTTTCTAGATTAGACAACCTACACAACATTCCTACACTCTTTTTTCCTTATAGCTTTTGTTTTCTTTACATGACTCTCTCCCCCCCTTTGACATCAATGGAAAAGAACAAAAATTATGATCACTCCCTCTTAGGAGTGCACCCACACATCTCATACTGCAACAATGATACTTCCTACTCCCCCTGAGGAGTAGACCCCAGTCATTAGTCCAAACAAATGAAGAATCTATAGATCCATTGGACTGATGCACCTCCATGTGCACCTAATTCAAAGAAGGAGGAGAAATAACCCCCAACTTCTCCCTGAGATATTAAAAAATATCATTCAAAAGAGCCTTAGTAGATATATTAGCAATCTGATCCTTTGTAGGCACATACTCTAGTCTGGCTTCATTCTCCAACACTTTTTCTCTCAAGAAATGATATATGATAGATATATGCTTTGTCCTTAAATTCATTACAGGATTCTTTGAAATATTTATTGCACTTGTATTATCACAAAAGATAGGGATAGGATCATCATATATCACTCCTATGTCCTTCAATGTTTTCTTCATCCATAATACCTGTGTGCAACAAGATGTTGTTGCAATATACTCAGGTTCTATAGTGGATAAAGAAACTAAATAATGTTTCTTGCTTATCCATGAAACCAATCTTCCTCCAAGAAAGAATGCACCACCACTTGTATTCTTTTGGTCATCCACACAACCAACCCAATCTATATCGATGTAAGAACTCAAAGTGAAATCAGTATCCTTAGGATACCACAAGCCATAATCCAGAGTGCCTTTTAGATATTTGAATATTCTTTTCATAGCTGTGACATGTGCTTCTTTAGGTTCTACTTGAAATATGGCAACCAAACATACTGCATGCATGATATCCGGTCTAGTAGCAGTAAGATATAACAGTCCACCACATGCTCTGATCAACTTTAGGAGAATCATCATCCTTAGTTTGCATCCAGTCACCATAGGGGTACAGACCGGTTTGGAGTCATCCATTCCAAACTTCTTCAAAAACTCTTTGACATAATTTGTTTTTGAAATTAATACTCCCTTATTAATTTGATTTACTTGAAGTCCAAGAAAGAAATTCAACTCACCAATCATAGACATTTCAAAATCTTTTTGCATCTCTTTTGCAAATCTCTTGCACATACCTTCATTTCCTCCAAAGATGATATCACCACCATACACAACTACTGTCAACATTTTGTTTCCTTCAACCTTGAAATAGAGATTACTATCTATGGAGCCTTTGTTGAACCTTTGTTGTGTCAAATATTTGTCCAACCTTGCATATGATACTCTGGGAGTGTGTTTAAGTCCATATAGTGCCTTTTTCAACTTACAGACCATGTCCAGTTGATCTGATAACTGAATCCCTCTGATTGTTCCATGTACACCTCTTCTTCCAATTCCCCATTCAGGAATGCAGACTTAACATCCATCTAGTATAGCTTGAAATCTTTCTGTGCAGGAAATGCCAAGAACATCCGAATAGCCACCATTCTTGCCACTAGGCCAAATGTCTCCTCAAAGTCTATTCCTTCAACCTGTGAATAACCTTTGCATACAAGTCTTGATTTGTTTCATACAACTTCACCATTCTCATTCAACTTATTCTTGAACACCCATTTTGTACCAATTATGTTCTTGTTTATAGGTCTAGGAACCAGTTCCCATGTCTGATTCTTCTCTATCTGTTGCAACTCCTCTTTCATTGCTCTAACCCAATTCTCATTTTTGTATGCTTCACACACTGTTTTAGGTTCTATCTTGGAAAGTAAACACAGATTTACCTCAGCTGCCACCACTTTGCTTCTTGTCCTTACACCTTCACTTTTATCTCTAATTATCTATTCTTCAGGATGATTTTTCTGTACATATTTTGGAGTCTTAGGAGCAAGCTGCAGAGCTTCTTCTTCTTCTTCTTCAATTTGTTATATTCTTCCTTATTTTGTTCTTGTACTCGTAAGTAGATAGGTTCATCTGGTTCAACTTCACTTATTTCAATTGGTCTATGCATATCTTCATCAAGTTTTACATTTGCACTCTCAACAATCTTCCTCAATCTTTTATTGAAGCATCTATAAGCTTTTCTACTAGTTGAATATCCAAGGAAAATACCTTCATCACATCTAGCATCAAACTTTCCAAGGTTCTCATCATCTATTTTAATATAACATCTGCTTCCAAACACCTTAAAGTACTTAACAGTAGGAATTTTTCTAGTCCACAACTCATAAGGAGTCTTTGTGTTGTTACTTATGATCTTAACTCTATTAAGAATATAAACAACAGTGTGGATTGCTTCTCTCAAGTAGACATCAGGTAAATTTCCCCCTTTCATCATAGTTCTTGCACCCTCTTGAATAGTCTGATTCTTCCTCTCAACAATCCATTCTACTGAGGAGTTCTAGGAGCAGAAAAATGTCTCTTTATGCCATGCTCTTCATAAAATGTATTAAACTCACTGGAAGTGAATTCTCCACCTCTATCATACCTTAAACATTTGATTCTTATATTCACTTCATTCTCTACCATTTCCTTGAACACTTTAAATCTATCCAGATCTTGAGCTTTCTCCCTGAGAAAAGTAACCCATGTCATTCTAGAATAATCATCAATAAGGAGCATGAAATACTTGTCGCCATTAAGACTTCCTATTCTTGTGGGTCCATAGAGGTCTGTATGAATCAATTCTAGCATTTTGGTAGTTGATTTCTCTTTTCCTTTAAAGTTGCATGTTGTTTGTTTTCCTAACTGACAACTTCTACAAAGAGTATTGGTAGGCTTGGTGATTTTAAGCAGATCCCAGACAACTTCTCTCGTACTTATCCTGATCAATTGTCAAATTTTACATGTTTGATCCTCTAGTTCCATAGCCAACTTTCATTAACTTGAGATACAAGGCACTCACCATCAAAACCCTTAAGTTGATAAATGTTTCCATATGTTCTTCCTGCAGCAACCGCAGTTCTGGACTCATTTATGATCTCACAGGTATTATCCTGAAACACAAGCTTAAATCCTTTGCTACACATTTTTCCAACACTCAAAATATTATGCCTTAAGCCCTTAACATAATAGACATCATCAATACTATGTTTTCCATCAAAACTAATTGTTCCTTTTCCAACAATCTTTGCACCAGAATCATCTCCAAACATGACTAATCCACCATCATACTTTTCAAGTTTAGTAAACTTACTTTTGTCTCTGGTCATGTGATTTGAGAAACCACTGTCAATCACCCAATAGTATTCATCTTGTCTAGCATGAAAGGCAATAACCAAAGTACCTTCCATCTCTTCCTTCTTGTTCTCTGAACCACTTTCCTTTGCACATCTTCTAGATTAGTAGATATTAATTTATTCTCTAAGGCTAGAAACAAGCATTCATCATTATCACCCTCAAAATCAAATTCATCATCAGAAATTCTAGCATCTTCTCTAACATAGTACAATTTCTTGAACTTCTTATCCTTTTTGTCTTTATTGTCTCTTCTCTTCTTGTTTACAACTCTATTTGGACATCTTGAAGCATAGTGACCAATATTTCCACAACTGAAACATCTGAAAGGTAACATACCTTTGTACTTACCAGTACCTTTCTTCAATTTCCTTGTAAAGTTTGCTAAAACTCCTCTGAACCTTCACTATCCAGAGCATATTTGTCTTAGTGGCTTTGAAGGTTGATTATGTCTTCTCCTTTTCCTTTCCAAATTTCCTCATTTCAAATGCAGTCAAGGTGCCAAATAGTTGTTCTTTAGTGAACTTCTTAGGGTCATACACTTCCTCAATGGCAAATACTTTATCACTATAACTCTCCAGTAGGGTCATCAAAATCTTCTCCATTACATCTTCATTTATTAGAGTACCACCTTGATTTTTGACTTCATTTATTGCAATATCAACCCTCTTAAAATAGCTTGCAATATCTTCACCTTCTTCCATTTTCAAGTTCTCATATTTGCGCTTAATTATTAGCATCTTTAACAATTTGACTCTATCATTTCCTTCATATCTTCCAACTTTTTCCAAACTTCATAAGCAGTGCCCAAAGAAATAACTTTTGTCTGCTCAATCTTAGATAAAGCACTATAGATTGCATACCTTGCTTTTTCATTTTCCTCATAGGCAGAAATATCATCTGCAGAAGAAGGACCACTTGGTGGTGCAACATATTTTGTCTCAACAACTTTCCAAGTCTTGTAACCAAAAGAGATCAAGTAACCTCTCATCTCCACTTTCCAGTCACTGTATTTAGATCCATCAAACACAAGGATTGACAATTTGTGTGCCATCGAATCTACCTCAAG
>VDFB02254386.1:0-16211 GCA_007258455.2 Sequoia sempervirens
TTGTCTCATTTAATGAAGAAACTTATGCATTCAATATGGTGTTTGTTTCAGCTTTATTCACTATATTGAAAAGTTGCATAGATCACTGTGGTGACTTTTCCTTACATAATGTTTATGTCATTGTTTATGAGCTAGGATCAACCCTTGTGGGAGCCACATTTCTCACCACTCATAACAATATCTGTTAATTGGAATGATCTAATTATACCTGTTCTTGCACATTCAAAAAAACAAGTTAACAAAAATAATTGAAGTTGAAAGCTTCCAATGAATCTTTGTGCTCTTTTAACTTGATCATCTGATGCATGCTTGAAATGATGTAGATTATATTCCTATTGGAAATGTAGGCATGAGGAAAATAGTGATTTTCCATTGCTCTAACAACACATTTTAACAATTTTGCAAGTGCCTTTAGAACTGGAGCAGGGGTTGTGCCAACTGGAGTTGAATATGAGGAGACACCACATGACTAAAATGATGATTCCTCATTCTAGGCAAGGATGAATCACTCCTTTCCTTATGTTTATATTTTCTTTAGTTTTATATTGTACATCTCCTTTCTTGTATCTATCATTTGATTACATAAATCAAATTAAGTTACTCCCATGACATTTATGGGACCATGATTTTTACAATATGAATAAAACAACATTCTTTTATGCAAATTTATGAGTTCTTCTATTACAAACATTTGCATAATCAAATTTTGGAATTCAATGAATACTTTTAGCATAAATTTTGCACCTTTCTGTGATGAATGCAATTTAGCTCTACCTATTTTGAGTTGAAGCTACAAATAGGTAACAGTAATAATGAGGAATTTGTATTTTTCTCATTGAAACCCCATCTGGGTATTTGTAAAATGCTCCCTCCAAACATGTTTTGATTACTCCTTTATATTTTGATATATGCATCTCTCTTGTTGTATGAGCTCAAATAGAGCTCCCTCCTTGGCATGGCATGACTTCCCTTCAAATCCATGGCTTCTATTATGTTGTAGGCCACTGCTATATTCTTTGTATTTGAGTATTTAGTTATGCACTTCTGTACAGGATTTACACTATCATTGTAGCTTTTGTGGTCATGGTCCTGCACTTGTTCACTATTATACTCATCTGCTAATAAAAGATATGTGAATTTTTGTAGCATAATCTTGAATCTCTTCCATTTGATATTCAACATTGTACATTTGTTGCATTGAGATTGAAATGTATATTTATTGTTCTACATATGTTCTCTTTAATAGCATGTTATGTCTAAACTCCACAATGACTATGCTCTTGATGAATGAAAAAAAAAAGATCAATTAATTGTTGCTCATGATTAGAAACATCTAATATTTTAATTGATTGTAGAAGCTCCCTTTGTTTACCACCGTCATTTATGGATTTTGAGCCCCTTACATAGGATTAATATGCATGCCTTTTATCTTAAACCTTTTGCAATTGAAGACATTTGTATGTTGTTTGATATGGTGATGCTCCATTGCACATAGAAAAATTCTACTGTACCCCATATATATCTTTTGTTATTGCTTTGTACCTTGTGAACATGTTAATGACTTTGTAATAGCTACCTACACTCATGTATGTGTTGCATGGTGTATGTGCTCAAGTGATAAAATTGGGTATCTCTTTTGCTTCAATTACTATGATGAATGCTCTTTGTATAAGATAGTTTATTTCTAATAATGGCTACTTGATCAACTATTCATTCATGGAGAATGATGATTACTTTTATTCCATACTATTGTCCCACGTTATTGTTTATGAGTTGGGCTCAACCCTCATGGGAGACACATTTCTCACCACTCATAACAATATATGTTAGTTGAAATAATCTAATTATACCTGTTCCTACACATTAAACAAACAAATTAGCAAAACAATTGAAGCTGAAAGCTTCCATTGAACTTCGTGCTCCTTGAACATTGGCCTTTTTATAACTTAATCATCTAGTGAATTCCTGATTGGATGTGTATTACATTCTTGTTGGTAATGTAGGCATGAAGTAGGATGTGATTTATCATTTCTCTAACACCATCTTTTAACAATCTTGTAGGAAACCATGGAGCTTGGAGTTTCATCAACCTCGAGGCACTCGAGACACAACAACTTGAAGACATTGAGTAAAAATGATTCATCATTATAGGAAATCATGAATCATTCCCCTCCTTCAAGTTTACATTATCTTCAGTTGTGTAGTTTACAACCTTATTTTGTATTCATTATTTGATTAAGAAAATAAAATTAAGTTACTCCCATGGATTGTGTGGGACTTTGGTTTTTACAATATGAATAAAGCAACATTTCTTATGCAAACTTATGAGTTCTTATATTACAAACATTTGCATAATAACACTTGAAATTCACAAGTAATTAGATTCTGGAATAGAATGAATACTTTTAGCAGAAATTTTGTACCTTTTAATGAGAAATGCAATCTAGCTCTACGTATTTTTGGTTTGTAGCTAAAAATAGGTAACAACATCAATTTGCAATGTTGTTTTCAAGTGGTGTTGGTTTTCTAAGTGACCCCATGCCCAATAGATAAGCTTAGGCAGCTGGTCTCATGTTTAGCAGGGAAACATATAACAAATGTTGCCAAAAATGTTACCTGATTTTTAGCTTTCAACTGAAATAAGGTAACTTAGTGTTTGTTCTTTTCATGTTGTTCAAACATTTAAAAGATAAACCATAAAACTGCCAGTTTCAATATGCATGGAGTGATTGTCAAATAAAGTAGATTACATTTTGTCATTTCAATGTTACAATTACAACAAATGAGAAAGAGAATCATAGATATACAAATGTAGTCTTTACTGATAATCTTGAAATGTACATGTCCCTCACAAGCCAAGGGACTAACTCTCTTATTCAATGAAAATATGAAGCAATTCATACATGAATAAGTAAAGTAAACAAATAATGTGCATATAAGAATGGAACCAGTCATTTCCTGAGAATGATTGGTTACGGGTTGCCCGACTACTCTGTTGTTGTTGCCCTGAGCTACTTGTGTCCTCCCCAGCTCTGTAGTTCTCCTCACCCCTGCATCTAAAAAAAGCGTGATGTTAGCTCGAGGCTCTAAGCAATGAAAGATTCAATCCTTACATACACACCTACCTATGCATGTATAAATTGATCCATATGTGCATAAAATAAGCATGCAAACCTTGGATGTCTTGGAAAACAAAGAAGTCATCAAACACATCCAACATATGCATTTATTTTCTAATTGTTTGCTTCATGTGCAGATTTAGGACAAGTCTGGTTACTGTTATGATTCGGATCAAGTACAACATGTGGGGTAAATGTGGCTCCCACAAGGGTAGAGCTTAGCATGCTTTGAAAGAAAAAGGAAATTGAGTAACTTGATCAAAGATTTATCTATTATAAATGCATTAAATCAATATGGAATCATAGTAGTTGATCAACTTTCAATATTAGATTCAAAAGATGCAACATATTGTGTTGATATGTCCTTCAATCTTCTTAAGAAGATCCATGATTTGTTTATAAAGGAATTGACTTCATAGATGCATCAAGTTCAATTATGCCTCTTTTGAACAATGAGGAAGCATTTCAAGTTGTTGTCAAGTCCCTCTCACCATAACCCTATTGGGCAGTCACACATCACATAGGAAGGTGAGTTGTTAGGTCACCCACACATGTGACATGTGGTTGTCCAATAAAGTTAGAATGAGGAGAGTGTGTGTATTTATTACACATAACAGAAGAAAGAGCAATGGTTGAAGGAAGGTCATGATACAAGTACAATGACAACACCTTTGCAAGAGCTACATGAGGCAAATGAGATTGATCTTATTCATTCATAGGTGTACTTGTGTAAATGAATGCAATAAGTAAGGGCCATTGTCATTAATAAGGACAACAATAAACAATGCATGCTACAATGGTCTCATGAAGGACAACAATGATAAATGTATACTACATGAGAGTAGTGGTAGCTACTATATTAAAAAATAGAGCAAATGATCCATGCAATGAAGGGTACAACCAACTAACGACAAACATCAGCTGCATATGCATCAAGGAACTTACAAGGTTGAAAATCATGGGGGAGTATTCAAAATAGAGCATAAGTGTTTTCATGAAAAATAAACATGGTTGTCTATTTTGCTACCCTCATAAGTTAAATGAATGAAAGTTATATGTTGTCTTTTAAATTGAGAACATGATAAGCTTGAAAGCATTCCAAGCATGTCAAATGGGATATCAACAAGAACAAAATTTGAAGTTGCACAAGGCTCTATTCAAGGCCTTCTCAATCAAACATTAGACAAACAAGTTTCCAGATAGCATTCAATGCATGATGGTTTAAAGTTGGCACAAAAGGTAAAGACATTCAAGAAACATCAACTCTAGTTGACAAAGATATATGCCTATCATGAATATGTCATTACAAGAGTCATGACAACAATAGGACCCTCATATGATGTGATCAAGATACAATTGCTATGCCATAACTCAAGGGATAGGGGTCTACTATTCTCCATACTCCTATGAAAATGTTTAAACAAGTTGCCAAATGGTTTCCTCTAGAAATGATGCCTCTAAGCATATTACAAAGAAAAGAAAAACACTGATAACAAAGATGGCAGTGGTCTTGATTGAATTAGAGGAGCTCATGAAATTCAATTGTTGAAACCATCATGAATCATGGTGTTTTAGTGAACAGAGCATAGTCATGAATAAGAAAAATGCCATTGAAGGTTATAGATTCATCTTCATGATTATTTAAGAACTTGGAAAAACAAATCAACAGTGAATGCTAGGCCATAACTAAGCCATATAATGCAAGGTGCATTCATTACACATATGGAAATGATTCTTACAATCTTACCACTGTTGCATTATGAAGACTTTGAATCAAATAGCAACATTATGACTACATAAAGTTCAGAAATAAACATGATTATCAAAGGATATGAAGATGTAGTCCATTCGCAATGGTATCACTGTCCAATGTTATGAACAACTAGTTGATCTGCCTTAAGTGATTGGTAACAAAGCATGCTTAGTGGTAATGCTTGCATGATAAAGAACTGTCAAAGGAGAAAAGAACCCAGTTGAAGGAGTGCATTTCATTATTGGTTTCTTGCATTCTAATGTAAGTTTGCATTCATGATTCATTTCATAGTAAGCATCATCAGAAAATGAAAAGCATAACATTGTGAATACCTACTGCAATAAGGACAATAAGCTACAAATTTATTTTCATTCTACCTATGCACTCAAAGGAAAGTCAAGCATGAATGACTTATGAGGTAATTTTTTATATGTATCATGGTGCCAAAGTTGCATACAGTAATGATTTCTCAAGTGTTGAAGCTAATGCAGAGATTACCATGAGTGTTATGAACACAAAGAACACAACATCATTAAAGGAGGGGTATGGTATTCTCAAAGGAGTGAAATGCAGAAGCCATTCACAGTGATAAACCCACTTTGGGGTTGTGTCTTTTAAAGACATTCAACATAAATGAAATACATTGCAAAAACAATTTAGATGCTCATTGGAAAAAGCTTGTTTTGCTACAATTTGAAGTTTTATAAACTTGTTTGTTGATAAGGATGCAGAGAGAATTCTGGTATAAGCATCAACTCAAGTTTTAGTGCAACAAAATGGACCATCTTATGTAACTGTTTATTCAGAGCAGATACTGTACAATAACATGGAGACTCATTTTTTGACCAAATCTGAATTTGTTTTCAAATTGAAAACATATCCATTTGGGTTCATCATAAAATCTGAGAAAGAGAATGGCAATATGGTAAAAATTCTATAGGAGTCAAAAAATGAAAAGTCATTCGTGGGTTATGACAGGCCATGGTGAAAATTGGCCCTTTTCTACAAAATATGGAAAACCCACCTGGGTTTTTTCAAAAATGGAGCCACATTGTCATATTCTACAGGAAAGTGAAATAACTTGCAAAATCATCTGTATTTTTGCAACAAATCTGAGCTCTTTAAGAAAATTAAGGAAACCCACTTGGGTTCTTTACAAACAGTTGAAGATTCAACAAAATGCATGCTATAGGAAACCCAAATAGGGGCTTTTCGAAAGAATGCAAAATGAAGTAGAAAAATCATGAATGAAGAAAACCTAGTTTGAAAAATGGAGGTCGAACCCACAGCTGGTTTTGTCTTTTCTACATTCCAAGAAACCCATTTGGGTTGTCAATATTTTTGAAATACAAGGAGGGAATCAAAAGAATACATGAGGGTTTTCAGGAAATGAACATAAAAGGCACTTTTTCCTATTCATAGCCATGGCCAGTGAGCCATTATTGTTTTGAAAACAACACAAAAAGCACCAAGTTTATTCACAATTGTAGTAATGAAGTATTTCAAGTGCTATCACAAGATGTTTAAAACAAAATGAAAGACATTTAAAAGCTTCCATTTGAGCTTTTTTTGCTCACTACAGGAGGAAAAAGACAATGCAGGGTTGGCTAGGAGCTTACCCGAGCTCGAGCAGTGAAAAGTGCAGAGTTTTTGCCACTCAAAACTTCTTGTCAAGCTTTATACAAGATTCTCATGGCGGCTATCAAATAGGAGAGCAACAACATAAAACAAGAAAACAAAGCAAAGTTCATCAAAATGCTACAAGTCGAGGCCTCTAAGTTATAGAAACGGCCTCCAGAAGGAATAAAATCTATATTTCAAGCCACAAAATGAGCCTTTACTTGCTATTATGGGTTTCCTTTCATCAAAAAATGTCAAAAAATTGAAAGAATCAGCCAAAGCTAGTGTGTTTCTCCACATTTTTCTATGTTTTCCAAACCCCATGGCAGTAGAGCCTTGCTCCAAATTCTTCCAAGCGACCAAATGATGATGTTTTTTTTCATCATTTGGGTGTTAATGATTAGGGTTTGACCTCCTTTGGGTGTCGATGGGATTTTGTATCCCATATTTAAAAAAACAAACATATGGTAAATGATGGGGGTCGAAACATATGTGTGCTTTCACTTAGGCATTTTATGCCTTTGGGTTTTTCCCATTTTTTCAAACCTTGCTAAGTCATAAATTTGCATCATATGTTATTGCCTTAGGCATTTTATGCCTTAGGGATTTTCCCTTTATTTCAACTTATTGCTAAGTGTTTTCAAACATACAACACATGGAGTGTGTTAAGTTACACAAATGTAATGCCTTTGTTTTTCCCAATATCATGTGACTTGGAATATGCTTTCCAAGGGACTTGGAGGTTGGCCATATTGGCCAAGTGTTTTTGGATTATGATTCCTTTACAAAACAATGTGTATGACCATGTGTGAGTAAAATGCAAAATATGGTAAGTTGATAGTCAAGTTCCTTAGAAGCTTTTGAAAGCTTTTAGCCATAACATTATATGTTGCATTTGTTTCCAAATTTTGAGGATGTCATGTGAGTGATTTGAAAATCACTTTTAGTTGCTTTTAATACAAATGTAATACATATTAATGGTGGGGCCCTTTGTCTTGTGCTTAATTGTAAAGTAACTTGTTAAGTGATGTTTTAAGAATCATTTAACAATGTCATTATCTTTAATGTTTTAAAAGCCATGTGTTTTAAAAAAACTCACATATTGCATGATGGAGAATGTGGTCAAGTATTGTATGAGGACCAATGGTGACTTGCAGAAGTGTGAGATGTGTGGGATGTTGTTTTGACTGATTTTGGTGAAAGAGAGGCCAACTGGAGGCAATTTTTTGTCACATTTTTGGGGTGACTATTGACTTGGCCTATTTTTCTTCATGTGGAGGATATTTTAGAGAGTTCTAGAAGGTTCTTTTGGGGACTTTTTTGTTTTATCCAACCAGAATCTTCTAGAAACACTTGTGTGAGAGGTTTTGGTGGGGTTTTGGCTTAGGTATGTTCATTTTGAACATTTGAGGAAGTTCTTTCCTTTTCTAGCAGGAGGATAGCTTACTTTCTTGGAGTTATTTTTCATGGAGCTATATTGTAACTCAGACAGACCTATTATACAATAAGCACTTTGAATTAATAAATTGGAGCATTTTTATCTTCTCTCTTCATGTTTTATGGTATGTCATTAATGGTTGATCAGTCTGTTTTGTGAAAAGTCATCTTTCCTTACAAACTTGTCCCATGTTTCATGCATCCATTTGATAGAAAATGTA
This sequence comes from Sequoia sempervirens, assembly GCA_007258455.2. Lineage (NCBI taxonomy): Eukaryota > Viridiplantae > Streptophyta > Pinopsida > Cupressales > Cupressaceae > Sequoia > Sequoia sempervirens. Next base: position 8,151 of record VDFB02254386.1, read on the forward strand.
TGTTTACAGGTTATAAACTGTGTTGTTTAATGGTGTTATTGATTGTGAAAATTTATTTTCCTTTTGAAAGCACTATTACAGGCCTCCTTATAAAATATTGATGTGAACTGCATTGGAAAGGGAGTTGTGTGAGTTAGCTTTGAGATATTAATTTGAATGTGTAAGGCCATTAACAGGTTTAGGTTGTTTTGGTGTATCACCTTAGTTTCTTTCCAGCATTAGGTTTATTTTATGCAAATTCTTACCCTTATCTCAGAGATTAAGTAGTTGGGTGGCATCAAAAGGGGAAGACAACCCTTATCACCGGAGGTCTGCTTTCAAACAGGTTACCCACAACCTGAAAGCGATCCCATGTTAGTCCAAATTTGCTAAGTTCACTCAAGGCTTAGCAAACAAGGTGCAGATTTGGGGAGCTAATAGTAATATTAAATATAAATATTAAGAGTGATATTAATATACATTGGGTACTTAATGAGGGTGGTATTTATAGAAAAAAAATAGTGTCAATATAAAGAATGGTAATGATAAGGGTAATTATAATACTAATATAAGTGTTATTATAATCAATGTTAATATGGATATTTAACATTAGCCTTATTAGTAGTATGTTACTATGCTACGTGTGGTTAATAATTGTTAGTGGGATAAGAAGAAAATAAATCAAAATTTAATAATGTAGGTTGTTATTTTAACACTTATTCTTCGAGGGCTAATTAGTTTAATGATTGGATACAAAAAAATGTTGGGTTTTCATGATAAAACTTTTGGGCATGACATGAGTATATACCATCACTAAAACACTTAGTTACAATCTAGAAACATATCCAACCAAAAGAATGCTACCTTTTACCTCCTAGGCCTTGGATGCTCAAAAATAGGATGTGCTTCTACTCTTATGTTCTTCCCCCCTCAATATTCTCCTTAGCCATGTACATAGTAGCCAATTAGTATTGTGTAATCGAAAGATTATAAATCACAATCTCGGTACCCATTGCTACATGATCACATTTAGGGAACAATAAAATATAGAAATTAGATGAAACATCATCTCTTATATACATTTCGACAGAATTATCATAGTAAGTCATCTTATCCTTAGGAATCATAATCCTCTCTTGGAATACAAAGGCATAATCATAGTCCCCCACATAAATGTTCTTTTCCACTCTACTATTAGCCCCATCCACACCCACAATAGTTCTAAATAATGACCAATGTTAATATCCAAGATCTAAAACATGAATTGGGTTAATACAAAATCAATTTATTTTTTATCTATGAGGTGTGTTGAAAATATACATAATGAACCCATGGGGGATTTATCCCTTTTATTTTATTTTTTAAAAATATATTTTTAAATTTTAATTTCAATGAAAACCATTTGTATAACTCATGCCAAATTTGATTTGTATATATTTCACTACTAAAAACTTGGGGAAATTTAGATTATACTACATAGAATAGATTTATGTCTTTAAATAAAATGTAAATTACATAGAGAAAATATATAAAACACAAAAAATGTAATGATATTAAGTTTCCACAATCCATCTTGTTCTCTTTCAATGATTTCTCCTTCATCTCTTTGCTTTCATCCTGATGATGGATCATGGAGTGCAATCTGAAACGTTGATGCAAAAATTCTCACACGATCTAATCTAGAAATCATTTGAAAGAGAACAAAAAATGTAATAATAAGACAACACTTTGCATGAGTGACCCCAATGCAAGTAGTCAAATAATTATCGGATGGAAAACCAAGGAAATAATTTAATAGTTGAATATACATATGGAAAAAAAACTTCACAAGTGACCCAAATGATGTTACTCAACTAGTACAAAGATTAATTTCAAGTCAAAAATACAAGTGCCAATAGTCTAAATAATTTGATCATTTGAGGATGTAAGGTCACCTCCATAAAAAAATAATGTAATATTTTCCATATGGTATGTGTTCCATCTAACCAAAATGCATGGAAAAATAACTATTGCATCTACCTAGTACATATGAACAAAAACTAAATACATAGTTCACTATAAAATTGGTACCAAAGAAGCATTAGCACCAAAAATACAAAAACCCCTCTTTGGTGCTCACAATGGAGAGGAATGATAGGTTCACTATAATAATGTGTCATAATATAGTGAATGAAGGAGAATACATCATCAAAATATGCACAAGATAATACTTTTAACTAAAAAGGGCATGCAAAACAAGAAACATGTGCATGAAGGTAGATAAGGTTGCGATATCAAATACAAAATGCACACAAAAAACCATCCATGGAAATTTATAATAAAATGCAAGTACAAAAAAGGCACAACATGATGTGTGAAATCCTTAAAAGTATGTACAATAGTGGTACTTTCTCTCAATGTGTTTGCAAATGAAAAAGTGCATTTGATAGATGTTGAAAATGCCTAGAAAGGATAACATGCTAGAAATACATATAAAATAGCTTAAAATAAGTTATCTCACACAAGAAGAATGTTTCCAAGTGTCAAAATGTCTAAGTAATCAATCATAATGTGAAATAAAAATAAACAAAAGAAAACATATGATAAAAGTGTATGGATAGCTATGAAAAGCTTTGAAATAACTTCCCAATGCCACATAAATTGTAGAAAATAGAGGTCTAAAAAGTTATGAGCTTGAGAGAAAAAATGGACATCTAACTTTGATAGTGATAAAATATATGAATAGAAAATTTTGAGAAAAATACATGTACCATTAGAAAGTGCTTAGAACTAGATTTTTTATGATATATTGTTTGCTAAAATTCAACATCATATACCCAAGTTATGCCAAAAATTAAAAAATAGCTCATTTAGGGTAAATTAGAGCTAGAAGAAAAGCTAGGGGTCATTCATACAACTAACGTTAGGTTGATGTCATGTTGAAGTTGGAAAACAATTGTAGCTTACCAAAATATTTCCTACATGTCCAATAACCTGCTAGGTTTCCCAAAAAACCATCGATGCTTGATAATAAAAAAACTATAATAGGTCAATAAACTATTTTAGCTATCGGAAACCACCAAAAATTCCATAAAATAGTAAAATAAAATAAAAAATACAAGCTCTAAAAAAGAATTCTTGTATTTTTCCAATAATAAAGTCATCGGGAGGGTGTCGAGAAGTGGTCAAAGTTGACCAAGGAGATAGTGTAGTTGTCAGAATTGCTAAGTTTATGTGTTGATGCCTACCCTAGGTAGAAATTGGCAAGTATGTTACCAATTTGTAAGCATTGGCACTTGTGTAGAAAATGAATGTCAACCGGCGTAGTAGTCATTGACAATTGGAAATATCCACCAATTGATGATGTCAATGTTGTGAGTAGAATAAAAATATGCCAAAAAAAATCAAAATTACCTATGTTTGAAAAATATCAAAAAATAAAACAATACCAAAAATAGAAAAATAGCCACCAAAAATTAACAAAATATCATCCAAAAATAATATTTTTTGATTGTTAAATTTTATAGATATGAGGCTTACATTGGTTAGCAACTGTATATAGTTGTATGGATATGTATAGTTGTGTATGGTCATACAAATATGTACGACTACATATGGCTATCTAAACAAATTTTAGCTTAAAAATCTGTATAACTCTTAAAAATTTGTAAAAAAATTTCTTGCTTTGATTTTAGTGTTTAGATAGGTGATCTTAAGGTTTTTGGGTCTTTTGGATGCAATAATGAGGTTTATTTGGCTCCAAGATGTGCCATTCTTTTACCCAAGTCAAAAAATCTCAAAAAACTAAGATAGAGAACTACAAATCTAGAGCTTTGATACCATGTTGTAGTTGATTCCTCAACTCTATAGCTCCCAATGATCATTTGCAATAAAAAAATTGTCACACAAAGAGAAAAAAAATCTATGGAGGCTAAGAGTTGTAGATCCAAAAAAGTATGAATCATTGTGAATGTTCAATCCTCACTCAATGAATGACATAATTATGACTCCTTATAAAAGAAAAAGGAAACCCTAGATGCGAATAAAAATAGATTATAACATGTGTCCTCATCATATGACTTGAGACATAAAAATCACATGACCTAAATAAATTTAAGTAGCTAGTGTGAAAAGGGGCCTAAGCAATTAGATAATTAATTAGGTAAATATGTAGTCAGTGAACCCCAAAGGACAATAACACAATAATTACAGCAAATTTTTAAAAAAAAAAATAAACATAACATACATGTAATACACATTAAGTCATAACATGAATTTCAATTAAATAGATTCATTAACACATACATCCCTTGGGGTACACGAAGAGTCATTACACAACTTAGATCCATACAACATCAATAAAGAATAAAATCCAAAGATATAATCATTAACAATAAATATAACACATACATGAAAAATTCATTGATAAGAAGCCATCTGCACATAAATACAACATATGCATGATTAACATAACACAGTGAATAACAACTACCATGGTCAATATCCACGCCAAGTTTAACATTTCATTACAGTACAATGTTCAAAAAGTACAATGATGTAAAAGTGTTCCCAAACATAAATGGTAACCATACACAAGATACCATGATACAAATGAATAGATGAATACTAGCATCAAAACTAGCTCCAAAACAAATACAACTCTAGAGTCGCTGTAACAGCACCAATCCGCACCTCTCGATCCTCGACTGGGGACCCAATGGGGTGCTTAGCACGTTCCACCCGACCATGTGAGTCCGAAGACCCACCCCCCGTGCTAGGAGCTAACAGGAAAGAGACCTCAACCAAGAACATCCAAACAGGGCACCACAAAACTCAACGTCACACAATGGTATCGTAACACTCAGGAATTACAATGACATAATCAACCACATCTAAGAGTCATAAATCTCATCACATAATTCAAAGCAATAACCAGTAAACAAATAACCAAAGGATGATCATGAAACACTTCCAAAAACATAATACAATTCCAATAACATCATATAACAGTACCATAAGAGTACAAGGTCAAAACCCAAACATCAACAAGATTTATACAAGACCAAAGAATACACTAAAGATCAAATAGGGTAAAACCATAAATCAATTCAAAACAACTATGTTTCATCAGTTCAAGACAAAGAACCACTTCCAGAGGATTTCCAAAGAAGCAATCATAATAAGGAGCGTTAGAGGAGAGTGTCATCGCATGGCTTAACATGGATTCTCCAGGCTACCTATTGCAAGGTACCGCCTCCATCTACTGACGGATTATCCAGGCAACCAAGCACTAGGAACCGCCTCCATCTATGGTTATCCAGGCTACCTATCTCAAGGAACTGCTCCATAGGGTTGCTCATGCAGAATCGTTAACCTTTCATGAAGACAAGGTAACGATCTTGCCAACCACGGCCTTCTCAATCCCCTTTAGCCTGTGATAGCACTAAACGGCGGACGAGGCATCAATTATCTTTTTAATGTGATTCTACTCACCCCTAGTTAATTATTTAAATTATCACTTATTAAATTCACTCTAACGAGGGCTATCCTGGCGCCCCTTTGTGCACCGACCACCCACTTAGAGCCACTCTCACTCTAGACACTCAAAACATAAAAACCAAATCCAAGGGTTGTACAACATAACAAGTACATTAGATCACAACAGAGAAGCATGCAAGGCATCACCCATCTTGCCATAAATACATATGTACAACCCTTTTAAATTCCAAAAATCAAGGCACTTGCCACACCAAGGCACATAGAGAGAACATTGATCAACCATAAAAACAAGCCTCTGGAAGATTCTCAAAAAGTTACACTAGGGTTTCCCCATGAAAATCTGACAACAGTAAAAGAAAAACCTTGAAGAACTATTTTCAATTCAATTATGATGAGAGAATAAGATCAACAACTCCCTTAAACAACATCAACAACTTCGATACGAACAAAATCGGAATTCCAAGGGAAACCTCTATTTTCTCCTCTCGGAATACCCATAATTCAAAGAGCTTTTCCATTTGACTCATTAACAACTCAAGCAGAACCACCAATCACGACAAAGATAACATTAACCGATTTACCACTTAGGGTAAAGAACCAAAAGAAAACATATGGGTTCCCAATGAATAGCAACATACATTAATTGAGAGAAAATCCCCAAACTCAAAATCATCTCACGAAAAGTCACACCAAACATCCTAATAACATATCCATTTATTCAATAAGAAGTAACTTGAAACAATCTAAAAAGAACATTACTTTAAAGATCAATCATTTCCAATCATTTAAGGACATCACAATATTGTGAAATGAAGATAAAATCTAATGTTTTAAGCCATAAGACACTATTCACAAGTATACACTTCCAAACACAAATTAAACAAACTCAATTTACATATTATAACAACAATCTCCCTTCGAAGATCAACCCACTCAACCAACAATTTGATCCTGATATCAATCACAAGTATTTTCTAGAACTGTTCTTATAGAAATCCCACAAATCAACTATTAAAAGAATATGAGGGAAATTGACTTAGAACAGATCATCTAATTTTATTCATTTACATAAACCCTTTGTTTAACTAAATATAATTAATCAAAACATTTATCGAATCAACAATCATTCACTAGTCTTTATCATAATACCCAACTATTTAAAGTTTTCAAACTTATTTACTTCCATTTATCTTATAAATCAATTCTCCCACCTAAACAGAAATAATCCTTATCGCCAATATTATCTACATACAAAACTCTACTTTTCATTATTTCTAAGTTAACTATCCCACTTGAAATTAATGAAATTGGGAATAAACTAATCTATGAATGTTACCCAAATTATTAACATAAGGAAACTCTCTCTCTAATAACTGAACTACCTAATAATTCTAATTTTCTAACTCCTATAAATAAATCATTTTCTGAACATAAACACATTAATCACAAAGTCTTAAGGAATAATTCCATACAAGGAAACCATCAAACACATCAACCTTGAAGAACACTATCTTAAAACACTTACAATGAACAAGCCATTGAGACATCTCCATAAATATCCCACAAATAACACCCATCTTAAAACACTTAAACCAATAATCAAAACACTTTGTTTAAAACACATTTACTCACACATTATAACCATAAAGACCTTCCTTTAATTAAAGCATTATTTCAACGTTTTTACCACTTATTTTAATATATCCACTTAATTTAATTAAGAGAGTATTTACTACAAATAATTATATTTAAATTAACTATATCATTTATAAGATAACCACCTCCATCAACTGTTTAATACGAATCCTAATTATAACTTTAAAATGTAATACTAAGATGACAATTCTATAATTTACAACTTTATTATAATACTAAGGTGACGACACTAATGGATTATTTCACACAGTAGTTTGATAAATAATTATCATTCATAGACTCATTAGATAACAAAAAGGTAATTAAAACCATTTAACATTTAATCAATATCATTTAAATTAATTAACCTATGAACCTGGGATTTATCCTCACTTAAAAATAACTTTATCATTAACCTTCAAGTAAAAGAAACTATGTAAATGTAGAATCACTTATCTCCTTTAGTGAACCCTAAAACTTAATTAACCATATAAATCAATTTACTTTAACTAAATACACAGCTCATTTATCTACAACAAAATTAAATACCTAATTCAATAATGTTCATTCCGTTAAAATCTTTTGTTAAATAATATTTTACTAAGCAACCTATGGAAATAACCATTTTCTCTTTAATTATTTACCTAATTCATTCCCTAGCACAATAATTGCCAAGAGTATCCATTAGCCAATCCTAAAAGCATGCGAGGAGTTTAGATATTAAGATAACATTTATTTCATTCTAAAAGAAATATAAAAGATATCATGAAATTAATACTATAAAATTAAATTACCAATTAAGAGAACATGTAAGAAAATTCAAGATATATTTTATATTATAATTTTTCTCAATTTAAATCTCACGTTAAAAACTTTTAACCTATCTTTCCATCCTAATTTAGATACAATGATTAATAATATTCAAAAAAGGACATTTGTTTCTTCCTAAGGTAACAAATGTGAGAATTC
>VDFB02254387.1:0-55786 GCA_007258455.2 Sequoia sempervirens
CTCATCTGTGTAATCAACCAAGATGTCCTCAAAATGGTACCTGTGCTAATGACCCTTTTACAACTTCTTCCTAACATCTAGTAATCAAAATAAAACCTGTATCTATAGGTCCTAATTGTCATGACCTGCATTTCCGCAAAGACTGATTTGGCCTTTTGTACAGTCTTGATGGTATACCTAGCAATTGTTAGTGTGAATATGAATCCTGGCTTGTGAATCTTTCCCCATTCTTTGTGCACTGAAATCAACTGTCTATAGATCTCCATGAGAATCCACTTGTTTGAGGGGTATTTGGGCAACATGCAAGGGAAACCAATGTAGCACCCTACTCTTAAATAAGTAAAAGTTTGGAATTGTAGATATATGCATCCAACTTTACTTACCACTTTGTAGGCCTCATCAGATACCCTCTTCCTTTCGGGAGTCAGATCAAAGCTGAAAAGAAAATGTGCGAAGAAAGCATCAGTGACCCTCCTGAAATGATGAAAGCTTTCTTTTAGCTCAAGTTGATAGAAAAATTTGTACACAGGCAGGGTGTTCCTATTCTCTCTTATAGATAGACCTGGAAATTTCCTCATCATGGCTGCAACATACACCAGGTAAGAAGTCATATAGAACTTCAATGTGGACGACACGTTGATCAGTTGTTCATGTATTTCATCGCTGATCTATTTGCCCCAATTAATGTGAACTTTTTGTCTTCTTATGATTCTGATGTATTCATACATCCAGTCATGAAAATAAGATGATTCAGGCAACCCCTTTACTCTGCTCAAAAGTGTGATCATATCTCTGACATCTTCCTTGAAGTCACTTCGCAGAAGTCCCTTCGGCTATCTAGAAACACTTTGCCTAGGTTTTTTTCAACCATTGACTATTTATCAGGTTTTTAGCCTTGTTGGGATCTGCGTCATAGACCTTGTGCGCTTGTTGTATTGGGATGTCAATGTACTCCATCTACGGAACTCTGAAAACAATATCAAAGAAGTCAAGGTCAAGTCATAATATCTTGTTCCTAGAAGAATCAATCACACTTTTGCTTTCCCTAATATAATGGGATGCAACTTGAAGGAAAAATTTTGTATTATGTGCAGAGGTAGGAAAAATAGACACCAAATGTAGATTACTATGTACGATTGCTCTCAGAGAATCTTCAAGAGGATTCTTCTCAGTTCTTTCCACAAAATCAACTAGGTCTTGATGACTGACCTCTATTTCTTTTATCTCATCTACCTTGGAGACCACCACTGTTGGCGGATAAACCCCTTGATATTTGTACTTCATTTTTCTTTTAGCCCTTGAAGACAATGGAAATTTTTTGGCAGTCATTTGAGAGCAATTGAATCAATAAGCAACAACTTCGAGGATCTTTTGATGAGATTTGAAAAGAAAATGCAAGATGTGGAATCAACAAATGTTAGTCAGAAAACAACATTGTGATGTGTGAAGCAAGCAACAATGTCGAACAAGCATGAAACCGGCGATGAAGCACAAAAAATGATGCACGGAGTGGAAAAAATGAAGTTTAGAGTGATGCTGGGAAGATTTGAAATGAATAAGGGAAAAACTGTGAAAAGTGTAAGGGTGCTGAAAATCAGTGCCCTTGCACTTTGAAGCAAGGAATTTTGGTGCAGTGGCACTAAAAATCGGCACCTCTGCACTTCTTAGTGTTAGAAAATTTTCATGATGTCAAGGCGCTAAAAATCAGCCCCCTGACATTTTCTTCTGGGTGCACAAGTTTGTACCGTGGATCAAAAAGCACGCCTTAACACTTGCAAACTTCATGTCACTTGGAGATTATGTATTGCTTGGGTTTGATGTAGAAGCCTTCAAAAATGTCGTTGGAGGTTGAAATGTAAAAATTCTTCACAATAATGAGAACCCTATTCTTAAAAATGAGTTCATATTGACAAACCCGCGTATGAGAATAGTCATTGAAACCAAGGGAAAGAAATAAACTTTAGATATCAAAAGAGGTGCATTCAAAATGCATTTTGGAAGAATGGTGTAACAATAAAAGTTTAAAGCAAACCGAATAACAATCCATCCATGGAATGACACATTTTTGGAGAGCATGAAACACATTTTGAAGAACATGAAGCTCAATGCGTGGGTAAGAGAATGAAGAGATAAAAAGGAAAGAAGAAAAATGTGTTTTGGAGAAGAACATAGAAAACGTGACAATAGTTTCACGAACAGTGTGAACAAATGTAAGCACAAAGTCTTGTAGTTCATCCACCAAAAGTCACTCAAACATAAACTTAAATTCAAAGTAAAGAATGTAACACAAAGTTCACATATATTTACTTGAATCCCTTAGATCTCACACAATAATCACCACCAATCTTAATCAACTTCAAAATACGATTGATCCAATGCAAAGTTTGGTATGCAACATCCTTCTTTATTGATAAGATTTAGATTCACAAAGTTGAACACAAAGTTTCATACATTTGTTGCAAAATGAGTAGCACTTTGTTGCTAGAGATAAAAGATCAACAATACAATAGAAATCCCTCATATATATAGAGAGGAATGAGAAAATCTAGGAAATCAAAGGAGTAAAATTAGGAAAGTTAGGTGAGCTAATAAAGGAAAATCTCACCTAACTTTAACCAAAGTCAAAGTGTAATTTTTCTTCAAGAAAATACATCTCAGCTTTTGGTGCAATTACATTTCGAGAAAAGACATTTAAGATGTCAAAAACTATTTACAAGATGCATAATGAAAATCATCAAAAAGTTTAACACTTGGAAATCAAGAATCTTCATGGTTCCTCGCTTGGCTGTGGAAGTCTTCATACTTCTTCCTTGTTTCCTACGTGAACTTCTCATCCAGACCAACGGTGTAATCCACAATGGTGTGAATCCTCGTGATCAATCTCATGGCAGATGAGTGAACCTTTTTCCACTATCAAGATGCATTTTAAGGTTATCCAGTGTAAGCCTTGTATCACAAATGACATCCAGAGAGGCTTCTAAGAAGTCTGCACTGTCAACCAACTTCATGATGGTTTCTTTGAAGATCTGGGATAGTTTTTTGGCTGACAGGAAGCTACGATTCTCCTCAAGAAGCTTCCCTGGTAACTCCTTGATTCCTCTTTCAAGAATCACATGATTCCCTTCAACATCTTCCTATACTTGGTGGAGATCTTTTGTAAGAGACTCAAACACATGACTACGGTGCTTCAAAGATTCTCTTACCTCTATGTATTTTCCTTTGTCGGGAATCACCTTAGCTTCCACCAATTTACTGAGTTTTGCCTGTTTCATTTGTGACCACCACAACAAGCATTTTTCCATTTCTTTGCGCTCTTGGGAAAGTAAACTCTCCTCCTTATCAAGCTCTATTTTGAGCTTGGCTATCAGAGTAGCTTTTTCATCCATAACAATTATAATTTGAGAACCGTGTTCTACGATCTTTTTGATGAAATCATACAACACCCTGGCTTTGGAGGAAAAATTTTCAGCTTTCTTGATAGTTGGGTCCTCAAGACTTACCATTGCTAATGTTTGTGCATTACTTGTAGATCCTACAAGTCTCCTCACAATAGTGGTATAATTCTGTGCCCTATGTTTGTACATGTTTCGAGCTTGCTCCATTTTATCCAGTCTCCCAGCTAGTATATCCACACAATCAAATCCAGAAACAACTATTGATATTCTTATGGATTGTGGAAATTTAATAACATTGATAGTATATCCAAAGTCACCTACACATCTAATTTTTCACTTTCATTTGTAATCTTACCAAGCTGGACCCTTGTCACTGTGTAATCCTCCATGTTGACATCTCCTTCTTCATGAGGTGGTATGCCAATTTTTGCATATTTATGACTAGTTTTGTCAACATTCACCCGTGAATACACTTTTTCCATTTTCTCCCCTTTAGCTTTTGGAGGGACTATCTTTTCAAGGTTGAGCTCTTCTAGAGAAAGCATTTGTTTCTTTCGCCTTGACACTTGAGATGTCAACCAAGGGGGAAGAGAGGAGGTATGATCTTCTGGATTAACCATCAACTTTTTTGTTACTATCACTTCTAAAGTAACAACTAGTATTGTGACAATGGACATAGTGTTTGTCATAACTGCTTCTATCGTTGGTACATTGAGCTGATCAAGCATGGATTCATTCACGAATCAATTAAAATCAATCTCTGAAGTTATATCATATGATGGCGATGACAGGCTAGGAATAGATGATGGAGGGATGGATAAAATATCAATCGTGCGTATACTTGTCACTGAAGGAGTATCCAGTATGGTTGATGTTGAAGGGGTACGTGAAACATCCATTGCAGGTATGGCGGTGGTGGGAATAGGTGATGTAGGAATAGGTGGTGGAGGAGTGTTTGGATTTGGAGGCGTATGAGGAACATTTGAAATTATAGGTGATGATGAACTGGGAAGTTCTTCAACTACATTCCTAGGTGGAGACATAGTTCTTTCTTCATCATGCCCTGGTTCTTGTTGATCATCCTCTTGTCCTTCTGACTCTAGTTCACCTTCAGAATCACCTTTAGACTCTTGTTTCATCTTTAGAATCTTCTTCTTCATCAGAGTCTGCATTTGCTGAAACTTTTTCTTCAATCGATTGATCACTAGAATTTCCTTCTTCATCGAAATCTATCTCTTTGGAAACAACCCCTTTTCCTTTGGAGCAAGATGGTTCAGATTTTGTAGTTTCTCCTTCTGGGATGGTCTGTGTGTCCTTGCTGACAATGAACTTGATCCTTAGGCCTCTTCACAAAGAAGTGGGAAGATCTGTAGATTTATCTTTCATGCAGAGTTCTTGCTGTCGATTGGCTTCAGCTTCAGATTCTTCTCCCTCAAAATCTATTCTAAAATTTTTCATCTCAAATTTGTGCTTGTGTAACCACTATGTAGTGTTAGAAAAAATTGGTGCCAATCTTTCCATGATGCTAACACTTTCTTTTTTAGACCATTGAATTATAGGCAATGGCCTCCTGGCTATTTCTTGTTCATCATAGACAACATTCATGATGTCACCAGGATTTGTGAAATCCTTTGGTAGGTCAGCAACACCAAGATCTTTGATCTATTGTACGGTTAACCTGTAATAATCCATCTTACGAATGGCCTCCTCATCTTTGCAATCAACCTAGATGTCCTCAAAATGGTACCTATGTTGATGACCCTTTTGCAACTTCTTCCTAACATCTCGGTAATCAAAATCAAACCTATATCTATAGGTCCTTATTGTCATGACCTACATTTTTGCATAGACTAATTTGGCCTTTTGTACAGTCTTGATGGTATACCTACCGATTTTTAGTGGGAACGTGAATCCTAACTTGTGAATCTTTCTCTATTCTTTGTGCACTAAAATCAGTTGTTTGTACATCTCCATGAGAATCCACTTGTCCGAGGGGTATCTGGCCAACATGTAAGCACAACCAGTGTAGCACCCTACTCTTAAGTAAGTAAAAGTTGTGAATTGTAGATATATGCATCCAACTTTACTTACTACTTTGTGGGCGTCATTGAATACCCTCTTCCTTTTGAGAGTCAGATCAAATCTGAAAAAGAAAAGGCGTGAAGAAAGCATCAGCAACCCTCCTGAAATGATGGAAGCTTTCTTTCAGCTCTAGTTGATAGAAAAAAATTTACACAGGTATGGTGTGCCTATTCCCTCTTGTAGATAGACCTGGAAATTGCCTCATCACGCCTGCAACATACACTAGGTAAGAAGTTATATAAAACTTCATTGTGGATGGCACATTGATCAATTATTCATGTATTTCATCATTGATTTGTTTGCCCCAATCATTGTGAAATTTTTGTCTTCTTATGATTCTGATGTATTCATACATCTAGTCATGAAAATAAGATGATTTAGGAAACTCCTTTACTTTGCTCAAAACTATGATCATATCTCTAATATCTTCCTTGAAGTCACTTTGCAGAAGTCCCTTCAGCCATCTGGAAACAATTTTCCTAGGTTTTTTCAACCATTGACTATTTATCAAGTTCTTAGCCTTGTCGGGATTTGCGTCATAGACCTCTTGCGCTTGTTGTATTGATATGTCAATGTACTTCTCCATCTTTGGAACTCTAAAAACAATATCAAAGAAGTCAGGGTCAAGTCTCAATATCTCATGCCCAGAAGAATCAATCACACTTTTTCTTTCCTTGATGTAATGGGATGCAACTTGAAGGAAAAATTCTATATTGTGTTCAGAGGTAGGGAACATTGACACCAAATGTAGATTACTGTGTACGATTGCTCTTATAGAAACTTCAAGAGGATTCTTCCTGGTTCTTTCCGCAAAATCAACTAGGTCTTTATGACTGACCTTTGTGTATTTTATCTCATCTACCTTGGAGACCACCACTATCGGTAGATAAACACCTTGATATTTGTACTTCATTTTTTTTTTAGCCCGTTAAGACGATGGAGGTTTCTCAATAGTCATTTGAGAGCAATTGAATCAACAAGAAACAACTTTGAGGATCTTTTTATGAGATTTGAAAAGAAACTGCAAGATGTGGAATCAACAAACATCATTCAAAATACAACATTGGGATCCATGAAGCGAGCAATGATGTTGAGCAAGCATGAAATAAGCGATCAAGCATGGAAAACGATGCACAGAGTGGAAAAAATGAAGTTAGGAGTGAAGTTGGGAAGATTTGAAATCAATAAGGGAAAAACTATGAAAAGTGTAAGGGCACTAAAATTCAGCACCCTTGCACTTTGAAGCAATGAAGTTTGGTGCGGTGGCGCTAAAACTCAGCACTTCTGCACTTCTCAGTGTTACAAAATTTTGATGATGTCAGGGCACTAAAAATCAGCACCCTAACATTTTCTTCTAGGTGCACAAGTTTGTAACGTGGATCAAAAAGCATGCCTTAACACTTGCAAACTTCATGTCACTTGGAGATTATGTAGTGCTTGGGTTTGATGTAGAAGCCTTCAAAAATGCTACTAGAGATTGAAATGTAAAACTTCTTCACAACAATGAGAACCCTATTCTCAAAAACAAGTTCATATTGACAAACCCGCATATGAGAATAGTCATTGAAACCAGGGGAAAGAAATAAACTTTAGAGATCAAAAGAAGTGCATTCAAAATGTGTTTTGGAAGAATGGCATAACAATAAAAGATCAAAGAAAACTGAATAACAATCCATCCATGGACTCACATGTTTTTGGAGAGCATGAAACACATTTTGAAGAACATGAAGCTCAACACGTGGGCAGGAGAAAGAAGAGATAAAAAGGAAAGAAGAAAAACATGTTTTGGAGAAGAACATAGAAAACATGACAACACAAAAACATGCATTCACAAATCCTGGTAAGATAAAATGCATTCATGAGAAGAAGAAATGAAGGGAGAAAAGAATAAAAATGTACCTGAAACGAGCACTTAAAACCTAGCTCGACCAAGATGGAGATCTTCACAAAAAATGCATTTTTGGAGGAGGTAGATGTGTGCCTAGCAAAGAGGAGTGAAAATAAAATGTTAAAAGTGAAGAAGAGGAAAGACAAAATCACTTTTAAGTTATTTAGAAGTGTTAAAAAGATAACTCAAGTCACTCATTTAATGAGGCGTGAATTAAGGCACTTTCAGTGAAAAGTGCAAAAGAGGAGAAAAAATTGCCTTAGCCAAAAAATGACTAAATCAGGAAGAAAAATGCAAGGGTGCTAAAAATCAGCGCCTTTGCATAAAAAAAAACACTCAAGTGTAGGGGTGCTTATTTTTAACACCCTTGCACTTTTGACACTTAGTGAAATTTTCAAATGGAAGTAGAGCGTTGTTTTTGAAGACAATTGTACTTTTCACAATTTACTAAGTATCAATAGTGAGTGCCCATGAATGTACTCATTTCGAAGGTCTTCATGAGGAAAACGTAGGGGGATCCTCAAACTGATTGTTTGAGGCTTTAGAACGCACTTCGAGGTGGCTTGAAAAACACCTCATTTTTGTGTGCTTGAACTTCATGAACCTAGGAAACATACAAGTTTCATAGGGGGGTTATCCATGGAATGGGCGTTGTTTGATTCTATGATAACACATAGTCATACAGGAGAAGTCAACAATTGAAAAAGAAGCTCCTCCAAAAGAGTTTGTACCTCAAAAGGAAACAAAAGATGTGCCTTTAACACATGATTCTCCACCATTGCCAAGGTCTTCACCAATTCACATTGATCTAGAGGATGAAGAAGATGAAGGAGTTGCAGTTGAACCTCCCAGGGAAGTTAGTAGAGATACCACATCTTGGATTGAGAGCTCCCTAGGAAGAAAGAGAAGAATACCTTCATATCAGTTGAATTTTTATGATCTTGACAACGTTTATCAGGAGGCACCTAGAAGAAAGCAAATAAACATATTCACTTTGAGAGAAATCTTGATGGTGAGATGATCATGGAGATTGGTACACCTCCTGAAGATAGAAACAAAGATGAAGTGGATGTAGATGATTTCATAATGGTTAAGGCCAATCTTGGCAAGAACACCAAGCATGCAGATGTAAGTTTGTTTAAAGTTGCATCTAAAACTCTTCAAGAAAGAGTGCTCAAAGATGGAGAAGATAAGGAAGCCCTCAAGGTTGAAATCCGGTAACTCAGGATATAAATTTATAATCTTGTTCATGGCACTTCATAGGTGTATAAGAGCGAATTTTCACCCTAGGTGCAATTCCCTTTTTTTCCTTTATCCACCTTAGAAAACAAAATTTGGAGGCTTAATTTTACTTAAGCCCATTGTTGGCGGTCCATGTGGTGCCTATTTTGTGTGTCAGAGGAGGCGTTTCTTTCAGGGATGCCCGTGTGACACCCATACATCCACGTGATGTGCTTACGTCCCTAGAAGATTCATGTGGGTGAGCCAATAGAGGCGTTACTCTTCTCATTGGCAGTGAAGTAGTAATGCCTCCTTCGTCCGACTGACCCGAATATGGCCGTTTTCTTCCATTCCTCTTCAAATTCATCTCTTGGACAAGAATTTAATCTTCTTCCAACCATTGAGCTCACTCTTGACCACTTCAAGCATTCAATCCAACACTTTTAGCAGCAATCCAAGCATTCCATTACAACAACACCTCACTCCATTAACTCAATATAGCACTTTTGGGACCACGCCATTCGCAAAAAAGGCTTGAGTTCCTCTCATTTCTCCCCCAATCATCCTTGAGTGCTCTTGGTGGAGGTGGTAAGCTTCCCTCTCCTCTCCTTTATCATTTGGTTGAGTAGCATAGTATTATTTTGTAGTGCTTGTGCTTCCTTTATGTTACTACTTTATCTCACTCTTTTGGCTATCTGTGGCGGTGGAAACACCCAAATAGGGGTTTGACTAAGGCAGGCCCCTATAAAATCACCCAACATTCTCCCTCTTGTTGTGTGTAGGTGTGCGAGCTCTTGGAGAATCAATTGGTGAACGAGTTCATTGGTGAGATTCTCCTCATTTTCATCACTCTTTCTTATTTACTTCACAACATTAGAGAATACTTTGTTTACTTGCTAGTGTCATTTTGGACTTTTAGTTGAGTAGATGGGCCATTAGTCATTTTGGTGAGTTCAACCTTGTCTTTGTTGTTATCTAACTATACGGACTACAATGCGCTTTAGAGACACTAGCGTGTTGTGCTGTCATCCAGAGTCCGTGCTAATGTCCTCAGGTAGAGAGCTCCTTGAGGTACAAAGTTGGACCCAAAAAAAATGACTTGCCTAGCCCTGCATTGAAACTTGGGATTGCAGAGTGATTGTGGGGCATCATATTCCTCATCATTCTCATCCTCATAAACCTAAACATTACACTTAGCTGAGGTAAATTAGGGCAACATCTTGTATCTTGACCCTCCGTGACCTAAGGTCTTGCACACAGTGGTCCCCCTCTCTTACATTTTTGGTGAACCTAATGTGAACCATTTTGGTTCCATTCTTGTGATACTAACAGTCCCTTCCTCATACTCTAGGAGTGTTGTAGATGTGAGTGTTGTAAGGCTGTCACCTTGCAACCCAACCTGTGACCCCTAGGTGGCGTAGTTGGAAGGTTCCAAAGGTATTGTATGATGAAACCTTAATTGGGTCACCATCTTATCCAATAACCTTTGGGGATTCTGTAAAAGCATTGTCTAGTGTGCGTGATGGCTTCCTTCTTGCATCAACCCATCCCCTCTATGCAGCCTATGGATAGTAGTGTTGGCATAACCTTGAGTTCACAAGACCTGCCAATAGGCTTCAACAGGGAACCATCTCCTCTTTACATTCTTGCACGGATCAATGGGAACATCGTAGCAGGTGTTCTCATTGACCCGACATCACAACTAAATATAATAATAGAGGAGATTATGCTAATAAAAATTTTACATAAGGATGGATATGATGCTCTATGAGTTTCATTCGCACACATGATGGGCTTTCCATACCCCCCTTGAGTAGCATTGTCCTATCGGTCCTAGTTGGACCTAAGTCCATGAATCTCTTGTTTGATATCATTCTAGGATATGAACTCTTTAGGGTAAAATTGGGTATCCCTTGGTTGGTGGCGATGAATGCGGTACCCTCTATCATGCATAAATGTCTAAAATTTATCCACGGAGGTTTCGTGCACGTGATCCATGACATCGGTTATCGACCTCTAGTTGCACATGGAAGCTACTCCTTGGATCACCCATGGCCTATGCCCGTGGGTCCCCTTCTACCTAGGACAAGCCTTTTGCATAAAAAATATCAGAACTATAAGAAAGGATGTATGAGGTTGAAGATAAGGTATCCTCCCTCACCTTATGCTATCTCACATATGGCTTTCTTTAAGGCTAATAGGGACATAGTTAAGGCTTGAAAGAGGAAAGAAGAGAAGCGGTCTTGTGATCCTCCTTCTTCCTCTTCTACTACCCATTCTGATGCTTCTTCTTGTTCAGTTGTGGTACTGTCAAGTTCTGCTCCTCATCTGCAGGAGAACCCCTTGGTTCCCACTTGGCGAAAGCCTAAGCGTCCCATATTCGAGCTTCCTGTTGTGCCAACAAAGCCTAGACCTATTCGATATGAAAGGAAGAAGGTCTCCTGAGAGTCCTCCTTGTCTCGACCTCCTCGGCCTCCTAATGCTCCTACTCCTAAGGAAATGAGCGGAAAGAGACCCGTTGCCAAGGCTCTCGAGTTGACTCCTATCGCTCCTCATCCTGCTCCCATTGCTCCCATACAGGAAACCATTCCTTCACCAGAAATGACCGTAGTGGATGTTCTTATGGTTGAGCAGGAACCTCTTGTCCCTTTGCAAGCTCCAGATTCTAACTCCAAGAGCCATAGGAACCACCTTACACGAGAATGCAAGCGTCGTCAAAAGGCTCTCTTGGCTGAGCAAATCGCCTCGCAACAAAAGGAGGAAGAAATGACCGCTCTTGTTTTAGGACCTCCTGCAGCGTCTCCTTCCTCCCTTCCCTTTGTTCCTCTTCAGTCTAGTTCATTCCTAGCTTCCATTGCAAGTGCTAATGTGCCTAACTCTAAATGGATATAAGTATTTATTGCTACTTCAGCGGAGCCGCCTTTGCTGATGTCTGTCTCAGATGTTCAGCCCTTCCCAAAGCCAGTGGGCATGGTTAATACTTTGGTCGTGTTCGTTGCAGTTCTATCCTCCTCTTCCTCTACACCCCTAGCTTCATCTATGGGGAGTTCATCTCCTCTAATGAAGAAAGAGGCAAAGGTTGGTCCTTCTGGAAATGAAGGATGCAAGAGGAATCCACCTTCTCGCAAGGTGGACCCGTGATGACTTGTTTTGTCCTTGTGACAGAACCAATCCCGGCTTCCCTTGAGTTTGTCACCGCTCCCGAATCATTCGGCGAACCTAGCAGTGAATCTTAGAAACAACTTGCCTCATTCGTTGAGAATAGGCATGGTACCCCCATGGGATGCATGTTCAATTCTGTGGATGAAGTCTTGGCCCTGTCGGCGATCTTTGCAAAATCATTGACTTCGACTCTACAAGAGCTCAGTGGAGATGACCTTGAGGGGCCCTCTTCCTTGGCCCTTGTTGCGGGAGGGCCGGATGCTCCCCCTCTTAACATTCCACCCTTGTAGGATTGTCCTCCTTCCCCTTATGAGGATCTAGATTGGGAAGTGGACGACCTCTTAGCTGATCAATGTTAGGAGGAGGCCCCTTTTCTTGATCTTATGTGTGTATTTTGTGATGTGTTCCCTCGTACCCATGCTATGTGTTCTTGGATGACCCTTGACATCCCTATTGGTGCTTGGATACAGGCGTAGTTTTTGTGTTGTGAACCTTCTTCTATTTTTTCCATCATTCTTTCGTGTTTGTGCTTGACTTTTGATAAATTGGGGATGATGCAAAGCATTGGGGGCATTTAGGCTCCCCTTCCATGTTGACCCATTTTTTTTATTTTTACTTTGTTTTCCATGCATTCTTCCTAATTTAGTTGGGGATTGATGATCTTTCGCCTTGCATTGCAGTTACCTATTATTATATGAGCTTAGACAGATTTGACCCCGCTAAACCAGATCCTCCTGTGCCCTTTGCATTTTTCTTTCTCTTCTCTTTTTCTTCCCCTTTATCTTTCTCTCTTCTTTGCTTGATTTGTCCCTCCTATGTGAGACAACGCCCTTCTTTAACACTTTTATTTTTAGAAAATGAATTCGCTACCAACGAATCTTTTCTTGAAAGTCTTCACAATAAATTTTCCTTAAGAAATGCATTCTCAACTTGGAACCCTAAAAAAATATGTTCCTTCATCACGAGCTCACAAAGAAAGGACTTGAAGACCTTCCCTACGCATGGGGGCATATCCTTCCTTTCAAATTCCTTGATGAAGTGAACATCTTTCGAAAGGATTCCTTGATGATGAATCATTCTAAGAGAATAGTTGCTTTTAAATTGCATGTCCCTTGAGTGGACCCCACTTCTTCCTCACGACAGGTTCCTAAGGGACCCTTCCTTCAAAAGTCTTTATGATGAATGGACCTTTTCACGTCTAGCCTGGGGGCAGCCCAACTAGGTTCATTCCATTCACTCTTTCATGTCTAACTCAGGGGAAGCCTGACTAGACCTTACCTTTCAAATAGTGCATCCCTTGAGTGAACCCCTCTCCTTTTGAAGGGTTCCTAAGGGACCCCTTTGAAAGTTTTATGGTTTGCATGACCGGTCGCTTTTGACAAGTTCTATCTGCGGGTAGACATGTCTTCGCTTTGGACATGTTCTATCTACGGGTAGACATGTCACCGCTTTTGACATGTTTTATCTGTGGGTAGACATGTCACCGCTAATTTTGACATGTCACCACTTTTGACATGTTCTATCTGCAGGTAGACATGTCACCGCTTTTGACATGTTCTATCTGTAGGTAGACATGCCACACCTCTTGACATGTTCTATTTGCGAGTTGATGTGTCACCGCTTTTTGACATGTTCTATCTACAAGTTGACGTGTCGCTTTTTGACATGCTCTATCTGAGGGTAGATGTGTTGCCGCTTCCTAACTCTGCAAAGTCTGCTTCCTTGGGACTTCCTTCATGAAAGATATCTTGGAGGTTGCCTCCTTGCAGGTCCGCGGGCCTGTAAGACGCTTTGTTGTTCCAACTTCATAGTTCCAAGCAGCTATGGAGTCCTTCTCTCCTCCTGCACCTTTGGGTACGCCAAACCAAGTATTGCTTCCTCAATGGTTCAGGTATATTTTTCTAACCCTACTCTCTTCTTGATCTACTTTACCGAGCACTCATCAGTACTTGTGCTCACTAAAGTGGGGGAAAAATGTATAAGAGTGAATTTGCACCCTAGGTGCAATTCCCCTTTTTTCCTTTATCCACCTTAGAAAACCAAAGTTGGAGGCTTAATTTTACTTAATCCCACTGTTGGCGGTCCATGTGGCACCTATTTTGTGTGTTGGTGGAGGTGTTTTTGTTGGGGGCACCTGTGCGGTGCGCTGACGTCCCTGGCAGATTCCTGAGGCTGAGCCAATAGAGGTGTTACTCTTCTCATTGGCAGTGAAGTAGTAACACCTCCTTCGGCCGACCGACCCAAATATGGCCATTTTCTTCCATCCCTCTTCGAATTCATCTCTTGGACAAGAATTTCATCTTCTTCTAACCATTGAGCTCACTCTTGACCACTTCAAGCATTCAATTCAACACTTTTAGCAGCAATCCAAGTATTCCATTGCAACAACACCTCACTCCATCAACTTGGTAGAGCTCATTTGGGACCACGCCATTCACAGTAGAGGCTTGAGCTCCTCTCATTTCTCCCCCAAGCAGCCTTGAGTGCTCTTGGTGGAGGTTGTAAGATTCCCTCTCCTCTCCTCTATCATTTGGTTGAGTAGCATAGTATTGTTTTGTAGTGCTTGTGCTTCCTTTACGTTACTACTTTATCTCACTCTTTTGGTTGTCTGTGGCAGTGTAAACACCTAAATGGGTGTCTGATTGAGGTAAGCCCCTATACAGCCACCCAAAATTCTCCTTCTTGCTATGTGTAGGTGTGCGAGCTCTTGGAGAATCAACTAGAGAACGAGTTCATTAGTGAGATTCTCCTCATTTTCATCACTCTTGCTTATTTACTTCACAACATTAGAGAATACTTTGTTTACTTGCTAGTGTCATTCTGGCCTTTTAGTTGTGTAGCTAGGCTATTAGTCATTTTGGTGAGTTCAACCGTGTCTCTGTTATTTTCTAACTGTATGGACTGCAGCACTTTAGAGACGCTAGCGGGCCGTGCTGTCATCCAGAGTCCGTGCTGACGTCCTCGGGTAGAGAGCTCCCTGAGGTGCAAACTTGGACCTAAAAAAACTGACTTTCCTAGCCTAGCATTGAAACTTGGGATTGCAGAGTGATTGTAGGGCATCATAGTCCTCATCATTCTCATCCTCATAACCCTAAACAATACACTTAGCTAAGGTAAGTTAGGGAAGCATCTTGTGTCTTGTTCCTCCATGACCTGGGGTCTTGCATGCGGTGGTCTCCCTCTCTTACAATAGGCTACTTAGTTGCTGCCCTAGGTTATAGAAACACTAGGTGATCATCAACAGTTGAGGCAGTTGGTAATATGTGAGAAGAAAACACAAGAGTGGATTCAAGGATTCATCATCAGAGGCAAAGAAATCTTGGCACCGATGTTTTAGCTAAGGGACAATGCTCCTAACTTACACCAAGGGATTCAAGGATTTGAACATTCAATGCCAGAAGTGAAACCTAGGCACGAAATCATCATTGCAGATTTGAATACAGCTTATGGCTCAATGGTTTCAAGAGAACACAAGAAACAAATCTTTGCATGGAAAGAGTGTCATGTCTTCAATGTGAGAACCTATGAGAGGATATCTGAGGAGTTGTTGTGACCTTTTCACACATCGCCCCATTCAAAATGGGGACCCCCTAATTTTTGCTCCATTCTGATCTTTTGGCTTTGGTTTTTGTCTCTCTCTCTTTCTGTCTCTTTCTGTTGTCTGCCTTTCAGAGGATGTGTCCATCTGTGAGCTTAAACGCGAAATTTTGGCCAAGTTTGTAGAATTAAGGTTTGTATTTCTCTGGCCAATCTGAAGTCAAATGAAGTGAGTAAATTGAAAGTTGAGCTTCACGTTGCAACCAGTGCGCTTCCAGCAATCTATCAGCTAAGTTTTAGTGAATTCCGACAACTCACTATTTTTATTAAATGGGAAATTCAAGGCGTTCCTTCAACATTTTTGAAATTTCAATGGTCACATTGCATCCAGAACACATCAAGCTGCTCGTCTGCAAATTTTGAGCTGAAATAGACAACTTGCTATTTTTAGTAGCTCAGCTTCAAGAGCAGATTTTAGGGTTTATATACAGAGTTCTTCAATGCATGTCTGGAGATTCTTTCTGGGTTTTCAGAAACCTTCGCGATGATATAACATGCAAAATGAGATAATGACTTTCAGAATTCATCCTTTAGAGGCTATTTTTAGGGTTTGCATGTTGAGATTTTCTTTGCATGTCTAGGCATTCCTTGTGGGTTTTCAAGACCTTCACAGTGATGTGACATGCAAAGCGAGATGATCAATTTTTCAGAGACTTACAATTTTTAGCAGGTCCATTCTGGTAGCTACCCAGCACATCAGGATCACAAACAGGGTGAAGTGCAACAGAAACGAGGTCAAAAAAAGGTCATTTGATATGCATGCAAGTCAAATTAGGGTTTCCAGCTTCGGGACCCAAAATGAGGGGTAAAATGCCATAATTTTTGAAAACCGGTGTATCCCACTGCGATCAGCATCTTTCAAGCTACCCACCGGTAAAATTTGAACGCAATCAAAGCAATTACTATTTATAGTAAGGCATTCTAGAAACTGGCTAAAAATAGAAAACTAGCGTTAGGCGCCAGTGTGAATAGGCAGGCCATCCGATGAGAGTCGCGTCATTCAGATTTCAAGCCAAACGGAGTTGTGGAAGTCTCAAAAATAGGCAGTTGCTATAAATAGTAAACCACCTTCAGCAACATGCTATAAATAGCAGGTCAGCTCAGGATGGCAGTGTGAACAGGCTAACTAGGTCATGAGGATCCTGTGGTTAAAATTTAGAATCAATTCATGCTCCAGAGATGTGAAAATCAAAGGACTTACAATATATAGCAGGGCAAGGAGAAGCTGGCAGAAGAAAGGAAAAATGGCTAAGTGATGAAGTTTATCCACCTTGACCCCCTAAATGCGCCCTCATCCTCAGCTGGGTGCAAGATGGAAAATTTTTCTAAGTCTGAAGAAAATCCTGCTCCACCCTCCAAATGCGCCCATGCAAAGTCAAGGTGATTGAAAAGTTTAAGTATTGAAGTAAGTCCACCTCCACATGCTAAATGCGCCCTCAAAGAGAAATGAAGTTTGATGGAGATAAAATTGTCTAAGTCTGGATTTCATCCTGCAGGACCCTCCAAATGCGCCCTCAAGGTGATGGAAGCTAAAAAAATTTCTAAGGCAAAGACTTAAATCCACCACCACCCCTCAAATGCGCCCTCATCAAACTAGCAGAAGGAAAAAAGTTTAAGTGTCTGAGATAGGTCCAGCTTGGCCCTCAAATGCACCCTCATGCTAAGCAGTTGATAAAATTCTAAGTATTGGACTTAAGTCCACCTCACCCTTGAAAATGTGCCCATGTCAAGAGAAGTAAAGTTAAAAAAAATTCTAAGTGTTTAAAATATCCTCCTCAGCATGCCAAATGCACCCTCATCATCAAGCATGCAAGAAGAATCCAAGGCATGAAGTTATCCTCCTCTCACCCCTAAATGTGCCCATGCAAGAAGAAGGGTCAAGGCAAGTCGAAGGCGTTGAAGGAAAATGAAAATAAAACTAAGAAAGGACAAAAGGCGTTAAGTCCTCCTTGACCCCATGAATGCGCCCATGCAAAGAAAAAGATTCATAGGCATTGTGCATGCAATAAAAAAATATTCCAAGGCGTGATAAGAATTAAATCCTCCTACATAGGTGAAATGCGCCCAAAATACATGCTAAAGGTAAGGATGAAAAAGCAAGTCAAAGGCATTGAAGTCAAAATCTACCTCACTATACAAAATGCGCCCATGTGTAAGCAAATTCAACACATATTCTAGGAAGGCATAGAAGTTAATTCCACCTGGACATGTGAAATGCGCCCATGATTGGGGAGTGAATGGATGAGAAAATATTCTAAGGCATGGAAATTAATTCCTCTTAGACACATCCAATATGCGCCCAAGTCCAAAATGATTCTAGAATAAGGTTGATGAATGTTGTTAATTCCTCCACCCCAAGCTAAATGCGCCTAAAGTGAAGAAAGATGGTGGTGAATAAAATGCTAAGTATTCAAAATTCCTTCCAAACCTCCAAATGCGCCCATGTTCATTCAGACAATAAAACCTCTAGAGGAAATTACGCCCAGGCCTGTAAGGTGATGAAATTTTCCAAGGTAGGAATAAAATTGACAAAGATATGTCAGAGGGTGCCACCTTCACGAAGATGATGAAAATTTTCAAGGCCAAGCAAGAAAGTATGCCCAGAGATGAAGAATGGGAATAAATTTTCCAGCAAAATATTTTTCTAAAGTTAAAAATTCAAAAAAATTAAATGTACCCCTTCGTTTGGAGACACATGAATTCAACACTTTCTGAAGGGAATTTTCTTCTGGGTATCAAGCATCTTTGATGAGGAATGGATTTTGAAATCTTCCACACTTCACTGAAGCCTTCAGGATGAGGATTTTCCATGGGCACCTGATTGATGAATTTTCTAAGGGGAAAATTTAAAAAATTTCTAAGGCAAGGAATAAAATGTGGTGTTGAAATAAAATGCCTTGGCTAATGATTTGAAGTTGATTGCCTAGGTTAATTTGATCGAATTCTTCGTGGAAATAATTTTCTTGAGACAGAGATGAATAAAATCAAAGTTTTCAACGCCTCAGCTGGAAAAGTGAATTTCTTGAAGAAGATGTAGTTGAAGTTAAGACTTTCAAAAGATGATACACCCTTGAGGAAGATGAAATTTGTCTAAGGCATTGAAATATGATGCACAGGTGTTATATGCCCCAACCTACAGATGTTGAAAAATCATGAAGAAAGCATAGTTGGCTAGGGAACAACAATGAACCCTATCGGATTCGGAGATCACTCAGACCTTGGAAGTTAAAGCATGAAAATCAAGTAAGTGAGGTAAATTTATATTATGAAGTGTCTTGATGCTAATCCTTTTGTTTGTTTTGCAGGATGAACGTTGAGGCCATGAGCACGATGACTCTAGGACAACGCTCAGAAGAAGATGAAGTTACGTGTTGAATTTCCTCCATGATATCTCATTTGCGAAGATGATGAAAGAAATGGCTAAGTGTTGGATGTTTCTCTACAAAGAACTAGTATACACCCAATGCAGTCAGGTAGGTGGTGAAGAGGAAATGTTTTCAAAGCTCGAGATGGAGGGAAAGATGGAAACCCAAGCTTTAATGGTCACCATCAAGTACTTCAAAGTTGAAGAACAACATCAAGGAGGAAAATAATCATCAAGCAGAAGAATGATGTCACAGTCTTGGAATTTCAAAATGAGAACGGGCCTGCCATGCCAGAAGTTGAAGCTGTTTGATCAAGTCTGCAGTCAAGGAGAAGAACAGTGGAGACGCATTTCCAGACAAGAATCTTCTAGAAGATTGTGGACATTAATTGCTCATTTATTTCCCCACTCCTCTTTGTGGTGGTTTTTAGGGTGAATCTTTTTTAGGGCTGAGGTGGCAAGATCTAATCCATCTAGCTGATTGTAATATAAGTCATCCATTGGACTTGGCCAACTATATAAAGGGGCATCCCCCCCTCATTTATAACTTTTATTAGACAGTAGACATAGAGTAGAGAGACAACTTAGAGATAGCTTAGTATAGATTGATAGTGTAGTTTGAAGAAGAAGAAGGAAAGTTTTTCCTTTGAAAACTTTGTAAGAAATTGTTGTGAACACACTCTCAATAAAAAGAGTTTTCATTGATGATGATTTTGTCTTTTGTTGTGAGTAGCTAGCAAGGTTTCTTTGTCCTTCTGATTCGAATAGTAGCTTGAAGTAGAGTAAATTTCATTTCATGCAAGTAGATAGTAATAATGGAATGTGGTGTTTGATCTAAGCATGCTTTGTTTATCCATACCATTAGCAGGCTCCCTGATGATGTGTTCGCCTTGTGTGGTCAATTGGAAACATTGTGGACCTAACTTCAATCATAGTTTGAATGATGGTATGCGTCGTTGTGATGGTATCTTCATGTCAAATGGTGGTTTGAATATCTTTAGTCACCTCCCCCGAAGATTGCACTAACTCCGCCGAAGCTGTCTGATGCGAGGCAATGCGAAGTCTGGTTGAAGTTTGTTGAAGTTGAGCTCCATATCCCGCACTTAGAATAGATTTAGGCTCTCAAAACCCTGCAACCACTTTAAATTCAGTACTTTTTTGGTTAGAATAGGAAACCCGTGCTTCATTGATAAATCTGTCGAATTGTGAAAACCCCTTCCTCTGTTGTTGAACAATTTCGTAAGTCCCCTTGAAATACCAAAAAATCACATTGAACCAACTAAGACTATTCGCACTGAAGGAACCTTGGAGTTGAACGCACGAACTCTCTCGCAATCTTAGCGTATTGGATACTTTGATCAAGAGAGAATAGGGTAGTCGTTGGCAACTTATTCTGTGTTGGTGTGGTCACGAAAAAACACATCAACAGGAACTGGCGCTAGAAGGAGGGCCTCTCCGAGGATTCCTTGCAGTTAACAACCACATGGAAGTAAAGAAGGTATTTTTCATCGAAACTTTTTATTGGAGAAGAAATTATCATGAATCAAGATGGTGCTACCGCATATAGAGATCTTTCTAGTGTTGCAGCCAAATTTGGGATTCAACGGCGATCAAGAGGACATTCTTTCAGGATTGATCAATCTCGCGTGGAGAACAAAGAGGACCTATGTTGAGTACATGCAAACTTGCTTCGTGTTGGAAGAAGAAGAAGAGAAGGCTATTAAGATTTAAGTTGCAATTGAAAGAGATTTGTTGAATCAAAGACAACCGCTCGTTCCTGCCCTCGCACCTCATCAGTAATCAGCTACATCCTGGATCATATCAGTTTGTTCTCGCCTGATAAGTTGAAAAGAATCTTGAGGTCCACTCCAAGTTCATCCAAAGAGTTCATAGTGTTAGAGCTACCTGCAAGAGCAAGGAAGAAGAAAGAAATTCATTCCAGTAAAGAGGCTAAGTCAAGTGAAGAAGTATTGTCTAACGAAGAGGTTCAGTCAAGTGAAGAAAGCGGAGAAGAAATTTCAAGTTTGTTTAAGACTCCACCAAGTGTTTCGAGATTTTCTCAACCAAGACAAGTACAAGTTTTGGTGTCCGTGCAACAACAGCCACAACAACAACCGATTCAGGCTACTGTACCTCAACAACAACCAGCCCAAGTTATTGTTTATCAGAGGTGATAGCCAGTTCAAGCAATGGCTCAACCAGGAGGTCAACCAACTCCAAATGGTGCTACTTGGTTGGTTATTAATCCGTCTCCACTTGAGTTTGCTGATTGCCATGACATGCCGAAGAATCCTGAGCATTTCTGCACTAAGTTCCAAGTCAATGATGTTAACCGTACTGCTGAGGACCACGTCAAAATGTTTGAAGATCACCTACGCAATAGGTAGATTGCATATGCGGACGTGGCTTGTAGGCTCTTTCCATATTCTTTGGGAGAAGAAGCTCATCACTGGTTCATTCACTTGCCAATTGGATCTATAAGGACATGGGAATAGATGAAGGAGGCCTTCGTCGAAAAGTTTGGTATTCCTATTACTCCTGTAGAACTTTTCTACCAATTTACAGAAGTGAGAAGGCAAGACAAAGAACCCATCCATGCATTCAACAATAGATTTCAAAAGGCTCTCACGAGGTTACGTACTCCCTACGTTGTTGCTGATGCCAAGGAAAACTACTACTCAGCCTTGGATCCCTTGACTGCAATGTTTGTGAAATCTCACCCCACTCTGGCAAATATGAATCAAGCTTATACTAAGGTTGTTGAAGTGAGTCAAGGCTTAGGGAAAAACATAACTGGGCCCGCACTATACACTGGCCTAGCTACGAAAAACAATCAGATGCAGACGCTTGGCTCAACATGGAACCAGCAGGTTCCATCATTGAATCCAATTCCTCAGTCGGCTAGCCAGATGCAAGTACCATCTAATCAGCTAGTTCTCCATCTCGGGACTCCTTTGTCCCAAACTCCAGCAACACAACCTATCTATCTCCAGAATACAGTACCACCAATGAGAACTCAAGAGGAGAAAGAGGAAATGAAAGAGTTAGTAGAACAGATGAAAAGGTTGTCAACTGAGGTGACCTACCTTAGAAATCAAAACAATCAGATGCAGTCCATGTTGAAGAATTATCAGGCACATCCAGGTGCCAATCGAGGATACCAAAATAATCCTCCCCATCATCAGGATTCCCACCAAGGACACCATCAGGAAAATAGTCATGGGTATCAAAATAATAATCAAGGATTTCAAAAAAGGTCCTGGAATACAGGGCCCAACAATGGAGGAGTTATGTCGCCACTAGATAACCCACCACCTCTAGAGAACCGTCTTGTTGACAGAGTTTACTTGGCAGAAGCTGCTATGTCAGGATGGTGTAGATTGTATAACACAAATCAGCACTCAGAACTCCAGTGCAATGAATTTCAAGTAGTTGTTGATATTTTCAAAAGAGAAGTAAAGAGCACGGAGGGTACTGAGAATCCTCCCACTACTGGATACAAGATAGTCCCAGTATGGCGATATGACCAGGCACTCATTTTAGAAGATGTTAATGTCCCGCCTGAGTACCAGAGCTACACACCACCATCAATCAATCATAGATTTCCACTTGCTTCGGCAAATAGTCCCATGGGGACGCCAAAACATCAATCGTAAGAAGCTCAAGTTTATTCTGAAGCTCAGGTATATTCAGAGGTTCAGGACACCTATTCTGAGGAGCCTCTTGGTCAGGATAACTATATTTTCCCACCTCTCAACAACAGTGTTTTGGTAGAAGGAAGAAGAGAGGTGCAAGCATTTCAGACATTCGGAGGAACAACCCCCAAAGTTTATCAGAGGAGTTTCCATCAGAAGGAGCCCCTGACATCATCAATTCCTCCAATAAATTTCGCAACTCCACCGAATCCTAATGCAAGTAATAATCCAAATGTACCTAAGGATTCTCCAAAGTACAGACAACAAAGTATGATGCAAAATAGAAATGGACAACAAACCATCCAACAGCCTATCCACCAAGTGCAACGCCCGCAGAAAGACAATCTTCCAAGAGATGATGTGAAGAGGTTAAGTTCTTATGTGCTGGAAGAAGTTAAGAAGATAAAAGTCAGTTTGCCTTTGTATGAATTGATGAAGATTTCGGAGGTCAGAGACACAATTTTGGGAAGTTTGTATGAGACCCCTATTGCAAAGAATGCCTCTCAAGAAGCATCTAGTACATCAAGGAATCGTTCCGTAAACACTCAGTCTCATCCCATGCAAAGCGCAAATGTAGTAGAAGATGTGTTTCAGGTGCCATTCAACACTTGGGAGACTCCACAACAATCTCAAGGTTTCGTGGGAATGGTACAAGAATCTTCAAGCAAGCCCGAGAAGCCAAAGACTGAAGAGAAAAAGAGAGTCAGATTCAATTTGCCTACAGAGCATAAGCAAAAGCAAGAGCAAACACAAAAGGTTGCCCAAGATAATCAATTACAATTGGATAGAAAGGATAAAAAAAATGATATTACAGTTGAGGAAAGAAGAAAGCCAGTAGTATTTTATCAAGGGAAAGATGAACCAACCCCATTCCTTGTGTCGGTTAGAATTTTTGGAAAATTATTACACAATTGCTTGATCGACTCTGGTGCTTCTAGCAACATCATGCCGCTGAAGGTGTGCGAAAGATTGGGTATAGTTCCACTTCAGACCACCAAGAAGGTAACCCAATTGGACAAGACAGAGGTTCCAGTTGTTGGAGAATTGAACAACATTCATATGCAGTTGTCAGTTGATCCTCGAATTCAGAGCTGTATTGATATATCCATGGTTGACATACCTGATGGATATGGCATGTTACTAAGCAGAGATTGGGCTAGGAAGTTGAATGGATACATTGCAACAGATTTCTCCCACATGTGACTTCCGTGGAGAGGAGTTCCCAATCAGATTAAGATCGAGAGCGCACCTAGGCTTAAATTGATTATTACTAAGTATGGTGAAGGTAATGAAATTATGTTTGTAGAAACCAATTTGGGCTCATACAAGCCCATCAAACAAGAAGTGTTGATGTTGCAAAGCTCGAATGAAGGGACATTTTTACAAGATGCCACTGCTTCCACTGAAGTTTTAATTGAAAGTGATTCAAGTGATAGTGAAGGTGGAGGAATGTTTGAAAATTTTAGAGATTTTGTCCTGAAAAGTGTGAAGCAAGAAGTAGAGCTAGGAAAATATGCCTCTGTCAAGAATTTGTTACTTCCTAATTGGTGCATAATACATGAGGCATTTCACTATGAGATCACGTGTGCCATGTGCAAGGTGGCCTTAGAGCAAGTTGCAAGGCTTGTTCCACAAACCTCACTGTAGGAAAAAAGTCAGAGGATTAATGAAGAAAAGGATGTTTTAATAGAGAAACTTGTGAAAGATGATGAAGTTTAGCTAGTGACTGAAGAAAAGGTTCCAGAAGCATACAATCAAGAAGATACACATGTTCAGCTTCCCAGCATTCTCATAGAAGATCAAGTATGGACCTTGAGGTTCGATGGATCGAATTCAAAGAAAGGAAATGGACCAGGATTTGAGCTCGTAAGCCAAACAGGAGAAGCATATTTAGGTGCTTACAGACTCCAGTTCTCTTGCACCAACAATGTCACTGAGTATGAGTCTTTAATTCATGGCTTGATCCTTGCAATTCAAAAGGTAGCCAAGATTGTGCATGCCTATGGGGACCTATGGGGATTCGGATATAGTGGTCAGACAAGGAAACAATATGCTTGTCATGATAAAAGGCTCAGTCGTTACCGCAACCGAGTATGGGACCTCTTAGAAAGTTTTGATGCGTTCAATATCAAGCAAGTTTACAGGTTTAAGAACCCCGTTGCCAATTCTCTTGCACAAGTTGCTAGTTCGCTAGAACCTTTGACTATGGAAGGATTGAAGAAGTTCACAGTGGAATTAGTCTCGACGCCTTCAATTCCAGATAATATAAAGAATTTCCAAGTATTCGATGATGATAAGCAAATTCTATATTTTCTCACGTGCTCTGGTGTGTTTGAAGCACAAATCATTGATGAAGAAGAAACTAAGGAAGCAGAGTTTGACACAGAAGGGATCCTGAATTTGAAGACAAATGTTATTCTGAGGGGTATGGTTGAACTAGAAAGATTGTTTGATCCCGATAGACTGAGTAGAAACCAAAGTACTTAAGGAAATGACTGTGAAGCCATCAATATGGGGACAGAGGAACAAGCGAAGAATGTTTTTATTGGAAAATTTTGCACACCAGAAGAAAGAGAAGGCATCTTACAGGCCATGAGAGAATTTCCAGACGTGATAGCCTGGGGATATGAAGATTTGAAAACATATGATACCTCATTGATTACACATACAATTCCATTGAAACCAGGCAATAATCCATTCAGACAGAGGCAAAGGCCCGTGAATCCATTGTTAGAATCATTGATCTACCAGGAATTCAAGAAGCTTCTTTCTGCTCGCATTATCTTTCCAGTAAGGCACTCCACGTGGGTCACCAATCTAGTTCCAGTCAGAAAAAAGAATGGAGAAATAAGATTATGTGTGGATTTTCGCAATTTGAATAGGGCTTCCAAAAAAGATAACTACCCATTGCCTTCTTTAGATGAAGTGTTGCAGATTGTGAATGGCTCACAGATGATGTCCTTCTTGGATGGATATTCAGGCTACAATCAAGTAATGGTGGAGCAAGCAGATAGATTGAAAACAACATTCACCACAAAATGGGGAACTTTCACATATAGGAGAATGCCTTTTGGTCTGATCAACGCAGGAGCCACCTTCCAACGAGCAATGGATATCGCCTTTCGAGACTTGGTAGGAAAATGCATAATTATATACATGGATGACCTGACCGTATTTTCAAAGAAAAGAGGAAATCATGTTGAAGATTTAAGAAAAATATTTCAGAGATGCAGAAGATTTGGTGTCTCCCTTAACCCCAAGAAATGCATATTTGGTGTCACCGAAGGGAAGTTGTTAGGTCATGTCATCTCAGAGAAAGGTATTTCAATTGATCCAGAGCGCATTGAACCCATTTTAAAGATTGGTCTTCCCGGTAGTCAGAAGGAATTGAGATTGTTCTTTGGCAAAATTAACTTTGTCAGAAAGTTTATAACTGGGTTTGCTGAAATAGTGAGGCCATTAAATGAGATGATAAAGAAAAATGCGAAGGTTGAATGGACTCCACAGACTAAGAAGGCTTTTGATGAGATCAAACAAGCGATAGTGGATGCTCCAGTACTGGTCAGCTCGCATTACACTAATCCTTTCTACTTGTATTAATTTTCCTTAGAGCACACATGCGCAATAGTGTTAACACAGAGAACATAGGAAAGGGATGAGCACCCAATTTCTTTTATGAGTGCCCCATTGAAGGAGGCAGAATTAAGGTATCCCAGTATTGAGAAGCAGGCCTATGCTTTGGTGAAGGCAGTTAAGAAATTTAGGCATTATATACTGAGAAGCAAGGTCCATGCAATTTTTTTGGATGCCACAGTGAAAAATTTACTAATGCAAAACGAGTTAGGAGAAAGAAGAGGCAAGTGGGTTTCCACTTTGCAAGAGTATGACATAGAGATACAGCCTATGAAATTGGTCTGAGGACAAGCTTTCAGACAATTGCAACAATTGGTCCAGAACTCGTATAGAAAACATATGTATTAGAGGAAGTGTCTTCAGGAGAGTGGTACGATGATACAATTTACTACCTGCTGAATCACAGATGCCCTCACCACCTAAATCTAGTCCAGCGGAGAGCTTTGAGAATGAAAAGTCAGAGATTCATGCTCCAAGGATCAGTTCTTTACAGAAGAAATTATGAAGGAATTTATTTAAGGTGTGTGGGAAAACAAGAAGCCAAACGATTGATGGAACATTTCCACAAGAAGTTTGGGACTGGCCATGGAGGTAGTCTAGCTACAGCTCACCAAATTCTGAGGGCTGGATATTATTGGCCCACGCTTTTCAAGGATACATATGAGCATGTAAAGGCCTGTCATGTTTGTCAGACAACTACAGATAGAGGAAAGCATCCAGCTATGCCTTTGCAACCAGTGATCGAGGTTAGACCTTTTGCAAAGTGGGGATTAGACTTTATTGGAATGATCAATCCGCCTTCTTCAGGTCAGCACAGATACATTTTGACAGCAACATATTACTGCACCAATTGGACGGAGGCCTAGACACTAAATCAATGCACGACCGACGTGGTGATCAGGTTCCTTAAAGATAATATTGTCACAAGATTTGGATGCCCTTATGCTCTAGTATGCGACAACGGTTCAGCTTTCTCGTCATTGAAGTTTTCAAACTGGGCATTTGAATATGGGATCACGTTGAAATTCTCTTCCAATTATTATTCACAGGGGAATGGACTTGCAGAGTCCACAAATAAGAATTTATTGAATACCATTAAGAAGCTGCTAGATAAGAATCCCAAAGATTGGCATACGCAGTTGAGGTTTTCTCTATGGGCAGACAGGATCAGGACAAAGAGCTCATTAGGGACATCTCCATATCACTTGGTCTACGGACAAGATCCTATTTTTTCGGTTCAACTGAGGATTCCAACTCTCCAATTTATTCAGGAGTATCTCGAAGGAGAGGATTAGATTCAAACCAGATTGTCTTAGTTAATGCACTTAGAAGAGAAAAGAGATGAAGCATTGGAAAATCTGGCAAAACACCAAGGAGTGGTAAAAAGATGGTTCGATAAACAAGCTAAGGTCAAGTCTTTCCGAATTTCTGACTTGGTCTTATACTGGGACAAGGCCCACGAGAAGAAAGGAGATCACGACAAGTTCGACAAATTGTGGTTGGGCCCATATCAGATTGCTGAAATCCTAGGAGATAATGCATTTAGGCTACGTACACTGACAGGAGAGGATATCCTGTTGCCCGTCAATGGGCAATTCCTCAAGCATTATTTCCAGTCCTAGGTTCTCTTCTGGAGCCTACTTTGTAACATAGTTAGATTAGGTTTGTTTCCCGTTTGCTTTTCTTTTTTTTTCAATTTGTTTCATTTTTGGTTTTGGTTTGTTGCCCTCTAGGTTTTTGGTTTGGTGTTTTCATCCCTTGAGTTGTCCACTCAAGTGGTTTTGGTTTGGAATTGGCAAGGATTTTAGGGTTTCCTGTAGTGAAGGGGGTGATGATGTTTTACTTTCACAACTTGGTTTCTTTCCACCAGAATTTGTGTAAATTTTGAAGAGCCAAGGTTGTTTTCCTTTTGTCATCATCCAGTTTCGATTAAACTCGTCTCGGAGGTTAACCCGTTATTGTGTCTTAACACATGAGTCTAAAGATCTTAAATACCCTACCTATTTCCACTCTGGGTCATTTTGGTTTCTTGGGAAAGGTTATGGCAAGTGAAAATCTCACGTCTTGCTTCATCGCCACTACAATTCTCAAACCCATTGGAGGCTTCATTTCCTGCCAGCCAATCGAGGAATTGACGGAGAATCGACAGAGAAAGAGAAAATGTGCTTAAAAGAAATATCTGAAAAATAGGAAAGAAAGAAAATGGAAAAAAATGAAAGAAAAATATTATGAAATATTGGTTTTGGGAATATGCAAGTAACTCCACCGGGGCTATGGACGCCCGGTCGGTAGTGGAGCAATATTCTTGAGAATTATAGCGACAACCTCGTCGGGATTGTGGATGCCTAACTGGCAGTGAGGTAATGTCTAGGATGCTTTTAAAGTTAAGATATTTATATAACTTGTCACGGTTGATTTCGGAAGTCAAGATGGTTTACAGATGGAACGGATACACACACACTCACAGGGTCTTGGATGAAAGTGTTCTGATCCAATATCGGATTCTTCTCCCCTTTTGAGTAAGTGTCATTTCTGTATGATGGTTTGAGGAAGATTAATCAAGGTTCAATTCTTAAAGCGTTTTTCAACACTTTCCTGTGGAGTCACCAGATGTTGTGACCTTTTCACACATCGCCCCATTCAAAATGGGGACCCCCTAATTTTTGCTCCATTTTGGTCTTTTGGCTTTGGTTTTTGTCTCTCTCTCTTTCTGTCTCTTTTTGTTGTCTGCTTTTGAGAGGATGTGTCCATCTGTGAGCTTAAACGCGAAATTTTGGCCAAGTCCGTAGAATTAGGGTTTGTATTTCTCTGGCCAATCTGAAGTCAAATGAAGTGAGTAAATTGAAATTTGAGCTTCACATTGCAGCCAGTGCGCTTCCAGCAAGCTCTTAGCTAAGTTTCAGTGAATTTCGACAACTTACTATTTTTAGTAAATGGGCAATTCAAGGCGTTCCTTCAGCATTTTTGAAATTTCAATGGTCACACTGCATCCAGAACACGTCAAGCTGCTCATCTACAAATTTTGAGTTGAAACAGACAACTTGCTATTTTTAGCAGCTCAGCTTTAGGAGTAGATTTTAGGGTTTATATGCAGAGTTCTTCAATGCATGTCTGGAGATTCTTTCTGGGTTTTCAGAAACCTTCGCGACGATATAACATACAAAATGAGATAATGACTTTCAGAATTCAGCCTTCAGAGGCTATTTTTAGGGTTTGCATGTTGAGATTTTCTTTGCATGTCTGGGTATTCCTTGTGGGTTTTTTGAGACCTTCGTAGTGATGTGACATGCAAAGCGAGATGATCAATTTTTAGAGACTTACTATTTTTAGTAGGTCCATTCCGACAATTGCCCAACACATCAGGATCACAAACAGGGCGAAGTGCAATAGAAACGAGGTCAAACGGAGGTCATTTGATATGCATGCAAGTCAAATTAGGGTTTCCAGCTTCGGGACCCAAAATGAGGGGTAAAATGCCAGAATTTTTGAAAACCAGTGTATCCCACTACGATCAGCATCTTTCAAGCTACCCATCGGTAAAATTTGGAGGCAATCAGAGCACTTACTATTTATAGTAAAGCGTTCCAGAAACTGGCTAAAAATAGTAAACTAGCGTCAGGCGCCAGTGTGAACGGGCAGGCCATCTGATGAGGGTCACGTCATTCAGATTTCAAGCCAAACAGAGTTGTGGAAGTCTCAAAAATAGGCAGTTGTTATAAATAGTAAACCACCTTCAGAAACATGCTATAAATAGCAGGTCAGCTCGGGATGGCATTGTGAACAGGCTAACTAGGTCATGAGGATCCTGTGGTTAAACTTTTGAATCAATCTGAGCTCCAGAGATGTGAAAATCAAAGGACTTACTATATATAGTAGGGCAAGGAGAAGCTGGCAAAAGGAAAAATGGCTAAGTGATGAAGTTTATCCACCTTGACCCCCTAAATGCGCCCTCATCCTCAACTGGGTGGCAGATGGAAAAATTGTCTAAGTCTAAAGAAAATCCTGCTCCACCCTCCAAATGCGCCCATGCAAAGTCAAGGTGATTGAAAAGTTTAAGTATTGAAGTAAGTCCACCTCCACATGCTAAATGCGCCCTCAAAGAGAAATGAAGTTTCATGGAGATAAAATTTTCTAAGTCTGGATTTCGTCTTGAAGGACCCTCCAAATGCGCCCTCAAGGTGATGGAAGCTAAAAAAATTTCTAAGGCAAAGACTTAAATCCACCACCACCCCTCAAATGCACCTCATCAAACTGGTAGAAGGAAAAAAGTTTAAGTGTCTGAGATAGGTCCAGCTTGATCCTCAAATGCGCCCTCATGCTAAGCAGTTGATAAAATTCTAAGTATTGGACTTAAGTCCACCTCACCCTTGAAAATGTGCCCATGTCAAGAGAAGTAAAGTTAAAAAAAATTCCAAGTGTTTAAAATATCCTCCTCAGCATGCCAAATGCGCCTTCATCATCAAGCATGCAAGAAGAATCTAAGGCATGAAGTTATCCTCCTCTCACCCCTAAATGCGCCCATGCAAGAAGAAGGGTCAAGGCAATTCAAAGGCATTGAAGGAAAATGAAAATAAAACTAAGAAAGGACAAAAGGCGTTGTTAAGTCCTCCTTGACCCCATGAATGCGCCCATGCAAAGAAAAAGATTCCCAGGCATTGTGCATGCAATAAAAAAATATTCCAAGGCATGATAAGAATTAAATCCTCCTACACAGGTGAAATGCGCCCAAAATGCATGCTAAAGGTAAGGATGAAAAAGCAAGTCAAAGGCGTTGAAGTCAAAATCTACCTCACTATGCAAAATGCGCCCATGTGTAAGCAAAGTCAACACATATTCTAGGAAGGCGTAGAAGTTAATTCCACCTGGACATGTGAAATGCGCCCATGATTGGGGAGTGAATGGATGAGAAAATATTCTAAGGCATGGAAATTAATTCCTCTTAGACATGCAATATGCGCCCAAGTCCAAAATCATTCTAGAAAAAGGTTGATGAATGTTGTTAATTCCTCCACCCCAAGCTAAATGCGCCTAAAGTGAAAAAGGATGGTGGTGAATAAAATGCTAAGTATTCAAAATTCCTTCCAGACCTCCAAATGCACCCATGTTCATTGAGACAATAAAATTTTTATAAGGCATAAAATTCCACCTCTACAGGAAATTACGCCCAAGCCTGTAAGGTGATGAAATTTTCTAAGGCAGGAATAAAATTGACAAAGATATGTCAAAGGGTGCCAACTTCACGAAGATGATGAAAATTTTCAAGGCCAAGCAAGAAAGTATGCCCAGAGATGAAGAATGGGAATAAATTTTCCAGCAAAATGTTTTTCTAAAGTTAAAAATTCAAAAAAATTAAATGTACCCCTTCGTTTGGAGACACATGAATTCGACGCTTTCTAAAGGGAATTTTCTTCTGGGTATCGAGTATCTTCAATGAGGAATGTATTTTGAAATCTTCCACACTTCGTCGAAGCCTTCAGGATGAGGATTTTCCATGGGCACTTGATTGATGAATTTTCTAAGGGGAAAATTTAAAAAAATTCTAAGGCAAGGAATAAAATGTGGTGTTGAAATAAAATGCCTTGGATGATGATTTGAAGTTGATTGCCTAGGTGAATTTGATCGAATTCTTCGTGGAAATAATTTTCTTGAGCTGGAGATGAATAAAATCAAAGTTGTCAACGCCTCAGCTGGAAAAGTGAATTTCTTGAAGAAGATGTAGTTGAAGTTAAGACTTTCAGAAGATGATACACCCTTGAGGAAGATGAAATTTGTCTAAGGAATTGAAATATGATGCACAGGTGTTATATGCCCCAGCCTACAGATGTTGAAAAATCATGAAGAAAGTAGAGTTGGCTAGGGAACAACGATGAACCCTATCGGATTCGGAGATCACTCAAACCTTGGAAGTTAAAGCATGAAAATCAAGTAAGTGAGGTAAATTTATATTATGAAGTGTCTTGATGCTCTTCCTTTTGTTTGTTTTGCAGGATGAACATCGAGGCCATGAGCACAATGACTCTAGGACAACGCTCAGAAGAAGATGAAGTTACCTGTTGAATCTCCTCCATGATATCTCATTTGCGAAGATGATGAAAGAAATGGCTAAGTGTTGGATGTTTCTCTACAAAGACCTAGTATACACCCAATGCAGTCAGGTAGGTGGCGAAGAGGAAATGTTTTCAAAGCTCGGGATGGAGGGAAAGATGGAAACCCAAGCGTTAATGGTCACCATCAAGTACTTCAAAGTTGAAGAACAACATCAAGGAGGAAAATCATCATCAAGCAGAAGAATGAGGTTGCAACCTTGGAATTTCAAAATGAGAATTGGCCTGCCATGCCAGAAGTTGAAGTTGTTTGATCAAGTCTGCAGTCAAGGAGAAGAACAGTGAAGACGCGTTTCCAGATAGGAATCTTCTAGAAGATGGTGGACATTAATTGCTCATTTATTGCCCCACTCCTCTTTGTGGCAGTTTTTAGGGTGAATCTTTTTTAGGGCTGAGGTGGCACGATCTAAGCCATCTAGTCGATTGTAATCTGAGTCATCTATTGGACTTGGGCAGCTATATAAAGGGGCATCCCCCCTCATTTGTAATTTTTATTAGATAGTAGACAGAGTAGAGAGACAACTTAGAGATAGCTTAGTATAGATTGATAGTGTAGTTTGAAGAAGAAGAAGGAAAGTTTTTCCTTTGAAAACTTTGTAAGAAATTGTCGTGAACACTCTCTCAATAAAAAGAGTTTTCATTGATGATGATCTCGTCTTTTGTTGTGAGTAGCTAGCAAGGTTTCTTCGTCCTTCTAATTCAAATAGTAGTTTGAAGTAGAGTAAATTTCATTTCATACAAGTAGATAGTAATAATGGAATGTGGTGTTTGATCTAAGCAAGCTTTTTTTATCCATACCACTAGCGGGATCACTGATGGTGTGTTCGCCTTGTGTGGTCAACTAGAAACATTGTGGACCTAACTTCAATCACAATTTGAATGATGGTATGCATCGTTGTGATGGTATCTTCATGTCAAATGGTGGTTTGAATATCTTTAGTCACCTCCCCCGAAGATTGCACCGACTCTGCGGGAGCTGTCCGATGCGAGGCAATGCGAAGTCCAGTTGAAGCTTGTTGAAGTTGAGCTCCATATCCCGCACTTAGAATAGATTTAGACTCTCAAAACCCTGCAACCACTTTAAATTTAGTACTTTCTGGTTAGAAAAGGAAACCCGTGCTTCATTGATAAATCTGTCGAATTGTGAAAACCCTTTCCTCTACTATTGAACAATTTCATAAGTCCCCTTGAAATACCAGGAAATCACATCAAACCAACTAAGACTATTCGCACTGAAGGAACCTTGGAGTTGAACGCACGAACTATCTCGCAATCTTAGCGTGCTGGATACTTTGATCAAGAGAGAATAGGGTAGCCGTTGGCGACTTTATTCTGTGTTGGTGCGGTCACGAAAAACACATCAATAGGAGTTTGTTGCATATAGACAAAGGGTGATTGAGGCTCTTTTGTTCAGAAGTGAGTTTGTTGCAGAGATCCCTTCTCAGTATAGTCATGATGATGGTTCCTATGTTGGACTTGACAAAGTGCAAGCCCAATTCGAAAATGTTGTTCGTAGCAGTGATGACAGCGATCCAGTTGCGGGTAAGATGAGTCAGATTTCCACAATGTTAGTGAGGTTTGATAAATCCGCCAATGAGGTTGAAGATTTTCTTAGATTGATTGCAGATGGCAAGGAAATCCTAGAAAAGCAAAACTTTGCTATAGATAGTATTGATGCACCTGACAGAGACACAGTTTTCGGCTTTTTGGTGGATGTGATCGAGATTTAAAGCATCAATCATCTAGAAGCTTTCTTTCTGCTTTCTTTCTATTCTCATCTCAATTCTTATCCACTCTTTGAAGAAGAGAAAGAAAATAAAATTGTAATAGTTGGCATTTCCTATTTTCATGCTTTCTTAGGTGCTTAGATGTTTATCTTCTTTAGTTTTAGAAATAAAGCACTTGCATGTTGGCAAGCTAAGCTATAAAAGCAAGGGGATTGCAGGGTTCCCTACCTCTTGCTTGTCTATAAATAAGAGTGTTTTCTCATTATTTTCTTAACCATGCTTGTGATAACAAATTGTTGAGCCTATTTTGCCTACAAGTTGTTCACTTTGTGTAAGAACAATTTTGCAAGTCTCTTTTAGCCGCAAGTTCTTGTTCAATGCATGTATCTTGTGTAATCTTTTGTTCTTGAGATTTGAGAAATAAAATCTTGTGCCTACTTTTCCCTGATATAATGTCTTAAATTTTCATTTATTGTGTTATGCTTATATGATCTCCATTTCAAATTGCATTAAAAGTAAGTAGATGTATGTTGGAAGAAGAGTTTATCTAAGTATTTTGTTAGAGAATCAAACATTGTCCATTTCTAATTCTTTTGCTCTGCGTTTACTTGAGAAATTAGAAACGTCATTAGAGTAGGCTAGTCGTAGTTGAAATTCTAAAACAAAAAATCTCAGCTATGACGCTTGAGTTTTATAAACTTGTGCTCTTAGTTGAACCAAAAAAGATAGGAAAATTAGTTTTAATTTACTTTCTTGAACAACATCAGCAAAGAGGGAGTTTCCCCTCCTCATTCGAAGAGAAATTTATCTGTGCATAGTTGTCTATTTCTAATCCACATTCCAGAGGTGCGAATTAAAATGCCAACACTAGCGAAATTAATTAATTTTGAACCCCTTATCCTTGCCTCTTAAGTGGTCCCCTTTTTCCTATTTTGGCCAATTTTGGAATAAATTTTAAAAATTGTAAGAGGGTATACACTAAAATATATCCTCGAGTCAGCATTCTTGCCTAATCCAATCCTCCACTATGAGTTTATGGGTTGATTTTCTTAAGAGTGGTCAATTTTGAACCATTTAACACAAATATTTACTAGTTAACCTTAGTAAGGCATAAAAGTACCATGCATCAAAAACTACTTTCTATAATTAAGTGTTAAGATAGTCACAACCTACCCATTCA
Organism: Sequoia sempervirens; assembly: GCA_007258455.2. NCBI lineage: Eukaryota > Viridiplantae > Streptophyta > Pinopsida > Cupressales > Cupressaceae > Sequoia > Sequoia sempervirens. The sequence continues at coordinate 35,049 of VDFB02254387.1, forward strand.
AACATATACCCTCAATTATTTGCATTTTATATTCCTAGCAATTCTTGTTCATAACATGATAAAGATTCTTAATACTCTTAAATATGCAAATAAAATTTTCATCATATCAAGGGGTAAAATTAAATCCAACAAGGGAGTGATGGGAGATTGCAATCATCAAATACTAACTTAACCTTTTGCTACGCACCCTGATTTTCATTTACAATTCATATATCAAAATTCCCTTTTGCACCCATATTGGTTTCATTTTTGGTTAGGACTAGGCATCCATTCTTAGGAGCTTAAAAGTCCGAAATAACCCAGATTCAAGTGAGCCTCATAGGTCCAACATTTGAATCTGGTTGCTCTAATACCAATGTAAAATCCCCATCTTGGGAAAAACAATTTTTTTTTTTTGTTCACAACAACTACCAACTTAAATGATTGAGCACCTTCCATGAAGCTTAATAGTGTTAGCTTCAATACTTCTCCCCTCCATGGTGGCATCAACTCATTATTTCCAATTATATGCTTGCCCAAAAGAGTGTTAAGGTCCCAAGGTTAAGGTCTTTCCTAGACCTACAACCTAAGCCTTGAGGGTTTGTGATGACCTTGCCTATGTATCCCCTCATGGGAATCAGAGGCTTCGCAGTTTGCCCCACAACATTAGAGGGAGTTCATTCTCTCCTCTTGCATGAGATCTTGATCTCGCTTTTAACCCATGACTATTAATTAAGTACATGTAAGCTATCAACTTAACCAATTATAATATAATGTTAATAACTTTGATCAAAGTTGAAAAACTCGGACTCGGCAATAACTCGACAAGCCCAAAATTTTTGAAAAGTCGAGACTCGGCAAAAACTTGGGGAAAAACTCAACAAATTTATCAAACATTTGAAAATACACAATTTTTTAAAATATTCATCAAAAACACGCATATCAATGGATTTTTAGAACATATATTACTAAGTACATCATATTCCAGAAGCCATATTCTTTTAGCAAAGTACCTAGCAAAAGAGAGACATCATAATTGGTTAAAATCTGAATAAACAATAGAAAGAATAATCAATAAACCAATTAATGTATTAGACAAGAAATAAACAAATATATTAATATAATAAATAGATAAATTATTTAGATTTATTAATATAATATAAATAAATATTAATAGATAATATATTAATATAAATTTATGAATTATAATAAATAGATAAAAATAATAATTTTATTCCATTTCATATTTTAACAAATGATTTATTCAAACTCTAAATAATGGAATACAATATAAATAAATTTTTAGATAATAATAATAAATTCATAGGCATATAATAAAATTTAAAATTTAAATAAAAAATTACAATGCATAATAATATAACTAATATTTTTAAATAATTTTTAATATTTATAAAATATTAAAATATTATTGATGAATCATAATAATAATAAATTTAATTTTAATATATATAATTTTTAAATTATTCAATCAAATTGAATCAATGATTGTTTTTGCATACGGGCCCACCAGTCAATCGCGAGAGCGGGGGGTTGAACCCAAGACCTATGGGGAGCAAACCCACGGCCCAAGCCAACTTTGCTATTCAAGCGGGCTTTTTGTTTTACAAATTTACTTTTAAAGGGTTCTATGTGTCGATTTTCCGTTTCACGCAAAATGATAGAGACGCATTCATGTAAAGGAAAAAATGGCAGAGACGCATTATGTATTAATTTTAGGAGTTTCGATTTTTAATATCACAGGAAGAGAAAAAAATGATAGAGACTCAGACGCATTCACGCAGAGACGCATTCACTGTTTCACGCAGTCACAAAAAATGGAAACAAGAAAAAAATTGTTTGTTCCCTAGTCACCTCCTTGTGTGCCCTTATCGTCTCTTCTTTTCCCTTCGTCCCAGATGCAAAATGGTCTCAAACATTCACGTTTTTCATTTTTAACGCCATAAACCCTTAATGCTTTTAAGTTGCCACATTTTCTGCAAGTGAATCGCGTGTTTTCGTACTTTAATAGGTATAACTTGCAACGATTTTTAAGAATAAAGCAGCAACAATTTATACTGCGAGCAGTCACAGATGACATGCGAATACTTGCAATGAGGGTGAGTTTTCTGCGTGTTTTACATCTTTGACTTTGATAATAACTTGCCATCAAGTGTAGGGTCCATACCAAGCATTAGAGTACAAACATTCACAATATTCACAAGGGGTCTTTCATACCATAATCCAAAATATCATACACATAATGAATGTCTCGAGCATACATCACACACACACTAGGTGACTAGCTCATACAATCACAAGTACAATAGTAACAAAATCATACACAAATCATAAGTACAACGATTAGCTTTTATGTATCTCACCAGTACAACAATGATTGTCTCATACACATCACATTTACATTAGTGATTGGCTCCAACATATATCACAAATACATAGTGACAAACTCTAACATACATCACATATACACAAAAAATTTATTGAGAAAAGGTGTTCTTCCAAAAAATACAAGACAAAAATGTGTCTTTGCTTTGAAAAATGTGTTATAAAGTGTGTTTCTCAGTGCTATGACTAAGAAAACTAAGTTACAATGGTCTATTTTTTGCTTATACAGCTCCAAAACATGAAAGAACTACTTGAAAAATGAAGCCTAAGGGTCCTATATCTCATCCCATACATGAAGCCTAAGGGTCCGATGTACATATTGACTTCCTTCACTCACAAGATGCTCTAAAAATTGTGTCAACAATTGAAGCCGGTTCCTGGAATAAACAAAGACAAAACAAGAATTGTTCACTTAATATAAACCTTAGGAAAATTGAAAAATAGCTTTGGAGATTTTATGCATTACTTTTTTCTCACATTCTTCAACAAGTGGTTCAACAGGAAGGAGATAACGAACAAAAATAATAAGACCTTTGATGAAGTCCTCGTGACAATCATCATCAAGCAATTGACCAACAACTAAAGGAGCATTATCAATTTAGTAATAAAATCATCAATTTCAAAGATCATCAAACTTTATAATGTTAAGTACTAAGAACATAATATGCTCATATTCTAAGTGTACCTTTAGCAGCATCATAGCCATAATCAAGATTCTCTTGTTCTAGTAGTTTTCCCACTACAACAGCACCCTTGACACCAGCATTGGAGGAAATTATATGTATAGGAGACTTCAAAAAATAGAAAAATCAAATGATTAAACACCGAGATAAAGCCTATTTCTAGACATAAACAAAAGAAAGTCTAGGTTAGTAATTTATACCTTCAATGCATTCTGAATTATTTGAACTCCAATCTTCTGGTCAAAGTTGGCTGTAGGAATTGTATCAAGCTCTTTTGTTGCATAGAAGAGCAACACCACCACCTGGAATGTATTTTCCAGTAAGCACAGAGCTATAACCTTCCTAACAAAAATATTGCCATCTCTAATGCTTTAATGAATTTTACAAATTTGTTTACATGGTAAAATGCCCTTCTCTACTGCTGCCTTCGTTGCATTCAATGCATCAGTGACTCTTATCTTTTTTCTCTCAGCCATTAATGGTCAGTGTGTCAGTGTCAGATCTCATTATCATCACTTGGCATTAGGTTTTGCAAAAATGTTATCACACTTTGCTCTAATAAAACTCACCTGCTTGCATTTCTCTTCAGTTTCTTTTTGTCACTTCATCTCCATTCAAAATTTACTGGAAGTATCATCCTTAGAGATAGTCACACATAGGACCAAGGAACTTAGCTAATCTTATCATACGGCAAAATATTCTGAAATGGCCAAATAGAATTTGAGTAACAACATAACAAAACCTTTGGAGATTTGGAGATTTTTTTATACATTACCTTTTTCTCACATTCTTCAACAAGTGGTTCAACAGGAAGGAGAGAACAAATAGAAATAATAAGACCTTTGATGAAGTCCTCGTGACAATCATCATCAAGCAACTGACCAACAACTAAAGGGGCATTATCAATTTAGTAATAAAATCATCAATTTCAAAGATCATCAAACTTTATAATGTTAAGTACTAAGAACATAATATGCTCATATTCTAAGTGCACCTTTAGCAGCATTATAGCCAATAGCCATAATCAAGATTCTCTTGTTCCAGTAGTTTTCCCACTACAACAACACCCTTGACACCAGCATTGGAAGCAATTATATGTATAGGATACTTCAAAAAATAGAAAAAACGAATGATTAAACACTGAGATAAAGCCTATTTCTAGACATAAACAAAAGAAAGTCTAGGTTAGTAATTTATACCTTCAATGCATTTCTGAATTATTTGAACTCCCGATGTACGGAATTCGAGTTGAAACAAAAGAGATTTGGCCGCGTGACTCGCGCACGGAGAACAACACCACCACAGGAATGCTTATCTTCCAGTGGCTGGAAATACGCAACTGGCCTAAACGAAATATTGCCATCTCATCTTTAATGAAATTTACAAATTTGTTTACATGGTAAAATGCCCCCTTCTCTACTGCTGCCTTCGTTGCATTCAATGCATCCGTGACTCTTTATCTTTTTTCTCTCCAACTTAAAGCTCACTGGCTCCTTCAATCTAAATTAAATAAAAAAAGACCATCAAAAGAATCTAGATACAATGTATCATCCTAATTTGAAAATATTGAAAATTATCTTCAGACAACTGATCACAGTTTGATTATAAGTTAAACCTTGAGAACATCAACTCCTCCTGATAGCTTTGCCAACCTCTCTTAGAGCTTTTCTTTGTCATAATCAGATGTGTTTGCTTCAATATTAGTACAGATCTGTGACCAAATATTTTGTCAGCCATGCCAAGCATACCAACACAAATCTTTTATCAGCTCTATTGCCACCAAGCATTATAGTTTTGCAAAAATATTATCACACTTCACTCTAATAAAACTCATTTGCTCACATCTCTCTTCAATTTATTTTTTGTCACCATCTCCATCATGAATTATAGTATCATCCTTAGAGATAGTCACCTAGAATAAAGAACAACTAATCTTATCATACAACAAAATGCTAAATGACAAAAAGAATTTGAGTAACAACACAACAAAAACCCTTGGAGATTTGGAGATTTTATACATTACCTTTTTCTCACATTCTTCAACAAGTGGTTCAACAGGAAGGAGAGAACGAACAGAAATAATAAGACCTTTGATGAATTCCTCATGACAATCATCATCCAGCAACTGACCAACAACTAAAGGAGCAATATCAATTTAGTAATAAAATCATCAATTTCAAAGATCATCAAACTTTATAATGTTAAGTACTAAGAACATAATATGCTCATATTCTAAGTGCACCTTTAGCAGCATCATAGCCATAATCAAGATTCTTTTGTTCCAGTAGTTTTCCCACTATAACAGCACCCTTGACACCAGCATTGGAAGCAATTATGTGTAAGGAAATTTCAAAAAATAGAAAAAACGAATGATTAAACACTGAGATAAAGCCTATTTCTAGACATAAACAAAAGAAAGTCTAGGTTAGTAATTTATACCTTCAATGCATTCTGAATTATTTGAACTCCAATCTTCTGGTCAAAGTTGGCTGTAGGAATTGTATCAAGCTCTTTTATTGCATAGAGAAGAGCAACACCACCACCTGGAATGTATCTTCCAGTAAGCATAGAGCTATAACCTTCCTAACAAAAATATTGCCATCTCTAATCCTTTAATGAAATTTACAAATTTGTTTACTTGGTAAAATGCCCTTCTCTACTGCTGCCTTTGTTGCATTCAATGCATCAGTGACTCTTTATCTTTTTTAGCTCCAACTTAAAAGCTTAGTGGCTCCTCGAATCTAAATTAAATAGAAAATACCATCAAAAGAATCTAGATACAATGTATCATCCTAATTTGAAAATATTGAAAATTATCTTCAGACAACTGATCACAGTTTGATTACAAGTTAAACCTTGAGAATAGCAACTCCTCCTGATAGCTCTGCCAACCTCTCTTGGAGTTTTTCTTTTTCCTAATCAGATGTGCTTACTTCAATATTAGTACAGATCTGTGACCAAATATTTTGTCAGCCATGCCAAGCATACCAACACAAATCTCTTATCAGCTCTATTGTCACCAAGCATTATAGTTTTATAAAAATATTATCACACTTCACTCTAATAAAACTAACCTACTCACATCTCTCTTCAATTGCTTTTTTGTCACCATCTCCATCAAGAATTATAGTATCATCCTTAGAGATAGTCACCTAGAATAAAGAACAACTAATCTTATCATACAATAAAATGTTAAAATGACAAAGAATTTGAGTAACAACACAACAAAAATCTTGTCCATGGATGACAGCAACATTATACATATACAAGGATACTACTATGTTTACCTACCTTCTTAGCTATTCCCATGCCAAATTCTACTTTGTCAAGTTCATACCAAGATCCTCTGATATGACTTGAAGATAACTACTAGCCATAAATACTTTTCCTTGAGAGATGGAGAAAACAAAATGGACAAAAACATGCAAACCAACTAAATTGAGAAACAAATTTGGTTCAATAGGTGTCACATGAAGAAGCCAAACTTGCATAACAAACAAGAAACTCCAAAGCCAAAAAAGAGAGTAGATACATAGAAACATAAACCTAACCTGTCCACCAGTAAGTGTAGCAAGATCCTACAAGTTATTTTTCCTATTTTCACCAAAACCAGGGGCCTTAATAGCACAAACCTGATTCAAACACAAATATATTTTTAAAATGCTAAGGATTTAGAATTTAAAGATAAAAAATAATTTAAAAAGTAAACAAGATTTAAATAGAAAAATCCACCAACCTTCACCCCTGCACGAAGCTTATTCAAGATCAAAGTAGCCAATGCTTCACTCTCTACATCCTTTGGTACAATTAGAAGAGGCCTTTGTTTCTGTGATAAATGCAACAAGAAATTATGTTATTTGTCCGTAATCAAAACATTGATTGAACATAGATAGATATCCTAAGAATCATAAATCAATCCAAGACACCACAAGACCTTTGTCACATGAATATTGACAATGGCTATTTCCTAGAGTGAATATTGTATTAGATCATGTGTATTCTTATGGTCTCCCAAACTCTAGGAAATAACCTAAGACCCTTCGATTGCCTTAATACACTCTCCTCTAACCTACCATGCTCTAACAGTCTCTTATGTTGTCCTTTATCGCCAACCATATACTTGTAGACTACTTTTAGAAGTTTGTTTGCTGTCCTCTTTTATATTTTCCATAGGCTGTAACTCATCCATTAGCATATTGAAATTTTAAAACAAGATGCTTAACACTTCTATCATGATTGTAAGTGTGATTGTGTAGGCTATCTTGTGACCTGCATAGGTGACCTATGGATTATTTGTCATCTATCCTTCATGCACACTTGTCATACAATCCCTAACTTATAATTGTCATCTGCAACATTTCCATGACACAAAACCTTAAGGCCTAATTCAAGATAGTCTCTCATAAAAATCCTTATATACTACCTTCTACTCACACTCACAATGTGGAGATTTAGTTTTGACTAAATTGGTGCCAAGAGAAAGAGGATGGATTTGAGTTTGATAACCATGTAGCAGGGCACATTTTTAGGGTTTTAAATCTTGGTTGGCATTGAGCATTGAAGGAACCACAATAATGGTGTTGAAAAGGTCGGGTTTCACCCATGTTTCAAAAACAAACATCAAGATATAGCACGCAGCCAAGAAGTTAAGAGGCTACAATTTCGTTTACTACCTATCCACGTTGTAGCAGAGGGAGAGTTTTTAGGAGTTAATGATAGATCATCTCCATGTTCCCAAACCCTTCTAGGATGGGGCTTCACGTGGTTATAGCTCCACAACCCTCAAGGTATGTATGACACTTACGTATTCATTTGGAATACCTTAAGTTAAATTTTCACTCTTTCATTTTGTGGCAGTCGTTGAAATGAACAATGTGAGGATGCCTCTTCCTATACAAAAGCTTCCTACAATGTCTGTGACACCCATCTCCTAGCTCAGTGCCTCTACGAACATCGCAACCCAAACTGTGGTTGTGGAAAATCCAATAAAAGTAGGTGAAAGTGTCAAGACTGGTTGATTTTGATGTAATAGGAAGACCATGTCTTGAGTCTACTATTGTGGAATATTAGTATCTAGATTACTATCAGACATGAAGAGACCTCACTAGACAACTTTGGAGTAGATATCTTGGATGATGCTAACTCTAAAAGTGTACTTTAAAAGAGGGATCCTTGGGAGATATGAAGAAAACTGCCCCCTTTGAGGGCAGGACAGCGTTGTCCTGTATAAGGCATTGTTACTTATAGGTGAACATGACAGTCCATGACATTTCATAAGGACAGTCCTGCTGAAAATAACCTATGGGCTATAAAGTCATGAGGGCAGAGGTATACAGTACCTGGATGTCAAGGTATGAAAGGGTTTATAATAAAGGCAGAATATGAGGGGACAGTGACATAAGTTGTCACACAAATATGAAGTCAAGATACATTTTGTGAAGGAATGAGGACAGTCTTCGCCAAAACAGGGGTAGTCTACTGTCATGTTAAGGAGCATATTAGGTTGAGGACATCACTTCACCAAGATAGCATCATATGAGAACAAAAATGGCAGTTTATAGGGCAATGGCAGTCTATGGAGCAGCCTAGTGAAAAGATGATAGTTCATAAGAGTAGGACAGTGTCAACACCTTTTAAAGGCAGTTTACAATCTGATATGACAGTCCAAAGAATTTCTTTAGCTTGCATCCCAAATGAGATTTTTCATGACAATCAACAGATGCCATGGAGTATCCATAGTTTCAAGGATAAGGGCACATGTTTTCTTACATAGCATCACAGTCCCTTAAATATGGTGAAGGATCATTTCAAGATTCCAAGAAGGCAAGCTTTTCAATGAGATTCATGATAGGAAAAAATATACACTATCATAGTATGGTCACAAGTCAAAGGAACACTAAAAGGAAGTCACTGACCTGGACTTAAGGATATAGCCATGACAAAATGAAAGCACACTGCACTGTTTAAAAGGAAAATCATCATCATGACAGTCATAAGAAACTCAGACCAAGGTAGTGGCAGTCATATACATTGTATGAAAGACAAATGATACTTTAAGAAAGGGAATAAAGGTGGAAAGTATTGAGGACCATTACACAACAACACAATCATCTGAAGGTTGGCATGTCATTAAAGGAAAACTACTATAAGGCTGTCCTAGTAAAGTCAATGACCTAGATCCTCTAGGAGCATGGATAAGATAGTAAACAAGGAGTTCACATAGCAATTGAGAAGAAAAGGACATCAATAATGAACTAAGGCAGACCTGGTGTAGGTCTGAAACATATAGAATGCATCATGAACGCAATCATGGAGACTGTGTAAGAATGGTAATACCATTGAAAGTAGTAGGAGGCTCCAAAGTGCATCCACAGGGATAATGAAAGGACATAAGGAAAGGTCAATCAAAGAGAGCAAGTTATGTGCCAAGACCATGAGCATTTGAAAGGGGTAGTAAAAACCAAGATGGACTGTCATGAATGCTCAGATATAAAGGACAGATTGGAAGACTTCATTATCAAAATTCAGATCAGAATATACTTAACCCTGTTTTGACAAATGCAATGACAGTAGTGTCAAGAGTTAAGAGGCCATTCAACTTTGCATTTCAATAAATTATTGTATGCATTGAGTAAGTGTTTGCAAGGCAGCAAAAGGACAGTCATATGACTTGAAAATATCAAACAACATGTCAGTGGTTGTGTCTAATTAGGCTTACAGAGGCAGGGAATTATCATTTTTTGCATACATCTACAGTCCAAGCTCTAGGTCTGCATTATTTGGTTACTATGTATGAGAAACGGGCAGTGAATAATTGTAGAATATGGAGGCTATGGATGATATTATGATGACCACATTTGATGTTGATGATCAACAATTGGAGCAAAATATAAAACCTATGATGAGTCATGAGATCAAGGGGACTGTCATGGACAGTGAATGAAGAATCGTAGATGTTAAGACAGAAAATAGTCACCATAGAGCACATGAAGAATAGCCTTTATGATGCTATAGGGCAGTTTACTATCATAAAGAATGCATTCTCACATTTTAAAAGATAGGCATACCAATGTGTAAGGACAATCACTTTAGCAATGAAAGATATAAGGACATATGTTAGAGGAATGATAGCTAAACGATGGATTGAGCATAGAGATGATAACCCTTAAAAGTATAATGTCGTGTTGACATCAAAGCAAGAGAAGAAGATTATTGTCAGGTGAAGTACAGTTGCATGGCTGTCATCAAGAGTACAATCAGATCCAATCATGACATTAAAAAGGTTTTGACAGTAGTCTTGATGAATATCACAGTGCCCTTTACTTCACATCAGAATGGCAGACTATACTAAGGCAGTGAAATGAAACTTTGTTGAAGACAATCAGCTACCATGAAGAGGGCAATCAATATCTAATGATGGTTTGAGTACCATGATAGACAAGTCTGGAGGCCAAAGTCAAGCCAAATGAACAGTCTTAAATAAGCTCAGAAGACAAATTTTGACAATGGAAAGTAGAAAGCACAGTATTCAGAGGACAGAGTAGGACTCAAAGCTGGGTAGATAGTAAAAGTTAGTGAGAGTGCCTTCAAGAGTGTAATGGTAATGAGGTATTGAAGGTTGAAGTTGCTGCAAATGTACACAGATTTACTAAATGGACTCTCAAGTGCTTTGTTTCCCATTCTCATGGTCAAGGAAGTGCTGACACAGTAACACACGGTTCATCATGGGAATTACAGGGAGGTTGAAGACACTATTGCAAAAAATCAGAGGTATGAAAGAATAGTGAAGTAACAACAAGTTGTGAAAGAGAAGATTGAGACAGTAATACGAAGGAAAACCATGAAACAAAGGTTTTAATCAAGAGACAGTCATCCTTTTATAAGTTGAAAGAAAGTCATGAATATAAGAGGATAGTTTGCAAGATAGTCATATACATTGTAAAGGACTGTGAATAACGTTTTAAATTCTTACTCAAAGAGAAACTAGTAACCTAATCCTAATATCTGAACTCCATTGCATAAAATTTTATTGAAAAAGGAAAGTACCGTGCAGCTGAATACAAAAAACTCATCTTACAAATTTGCACAGCAAGCACAACCTACGAACTGGATTCTAATTTTGCTAAAAAAGAAAAAATCAAAGTAGTGAATACTAAACTACAAACTAGAATCTAATTTTGTGGAAAATGAGCAATTTGGTGAGAAAAAGTACCTATAGTGCGTCTTGGATACTTAGCTGGTGTACTAAAAAATAGGATTGCAAACCCAAAATTATTCTCACTCTGGAAATTCAATAGAAAAATACAGAATGTTGTCTTGGATACTTAGCTCTTAGACAGTCAATAAAACAATATGAGCATGATTATGAATGGTTTTACTTGGTCCCACTCTTGATCTCCATGTTTGAGAGCCTGCTCTTTAAGACCACATGAATCCATTTTGATCCATTGCTGCCAGAAGAGATATTAATGTGTAAACAAAGAGCCACATTTAGACAAAATGGTTGTCAATTTATTATGAGAAATTTAGAGACTACAAAAAGAAGATACCTGATGGGGATCATGTGGGCTTCCTAGAGCAAGCACTGCAATATGGCCTCAGGCAGCCATGAAAAACTCTGGATTAGCTTCACAGTAAATCCTAACAGCATGACCCTGAGGCTCCTCTTCATTAAGTTGATGGTATGAAGAACTAGATCCATATCCTCCTTGAGATGAGCTCACTGATCATATTTCAAGCAAATCAATTTGAACCATTGCTCAATAAACTTGGTTTGATTGGAAAGGAGTCACCAAAAACACATAACGTTCATATCCATGAAGAATAGAAAATCAGATGAATTGAATGAAAACATAAACATTCATTAAAAAATATAAACCCCATTGAAAACATTCAAGTGATTGACCATTTGATGAGGTCAAAGTCTACACAATGAACACAACCATAAATCATGATGTATTATGCAAGCTTGCAGGTACAATGCTAATGAAGAACAGTAAGCAGTGCCCATGATAAGCATTTATGATGCTGACCTATAGTGAAAGGATAGAGGCAAATAACATTTCAATCTTACATGGTTTAGACTTTTGATGTTACCTAAGAGGTAGATTCTTCTGTAAGATGGACTATGAAAAATACAGCTAAGGTAATAACATAAATACCATTTTTTTAATTCACAACACAAGACCAACTCACAAAAGTATGTTTTTCAGACAAGTATGGGGAAACCTAAGGGGCCAGACCTAATTCCTTAGGGGCTCGTCTCTGATGGCCTTGCCTATGTATATAATTCGCAGAGGAACCACAGTTTGACAATTTGAGTTCACTTCAACTCATATTTTATTGACCAACAATAATGTGACTCAATTCAGTTCAACAGTCTCACAAACAATTTGACAATAAAACATAAATTCACTCAACTTTAAGCTTGCTGATTGCAGCGAAACAGATGATACTAAAACAACCATAGCTTTCACTCTATTAGACCAAATTTAAAAGTTTAATATGTTTTTGAAAGGGGAAAGAACGAGGGATAAAACTCGGAAATAGTTTAGCGTGAATATTAAATGTGTACAAGCAGTTTTTTCTGCAACTCAACACTTTAGATCACCCAAAACAGCAGTTGACAATAATGTTTATCTTAACTCATTTCAATATACACAAACTTATTAGTCATATCCAATTAAACTATACACAAAGTCTTAATAGTAAGACATGGAGCATATAAATGAACTTGCATACCTAATGCAATCTTTAAAAAAACTTTAACCATACTAACAACAACAAATGTGATTTTTATTTTCTACCAGTTTAATTAAACTATCTCTTAAAATTATTTTATATTAAGGTGAATAATGTTGATAAAAACAAAATCTGATTTACTTTGCAATGATCCACATCGTTTTGAATCTAGTGGAAACATACTCTTGAGAGATAAGAGGATCCTCAATAACTTTGTTGATTTCTAATTTTCTATCCTATACATTCATCACAATTTAATGAGCTGAACTTCAAAACAACGAATGTGTATGTTGTACCCCAAATTAAAAAAATTTGTTACACTTAGACATTTTGAAGAAATGAGTAAAAGTCTTGTTAAATCTGTCAAAAAAAGGTCAAAATTTGGGTGTGATTGTCTTGCATGAGGGGTCAAAATGTGAAATTCCCAAAATCTAACGATCTGAGTTTGCTCAAAGCGACCTAATCTACAAAACCTAGATCTCAGTTTTTCATCCCTACTTTTTAGGAAAACTGCTATTTTTAGAAATTTCCTAAAAATAGTAACTTTTTATGGGTTTTTCTGGGTTTCTTTCGAAACGGATACTGGCAAAACTTTCTAAAAATAGAAAGTTGGTCTGATAGAGTTCAAACTGATTTTGATTGGCTCAAAATACTTCCATATCAGGCTGGTGTAGTCAGAATTTCAAAAGATCAGTTTTGCCCTAGTGGTTCTATTCTGCTTTTTCAGAAGCATTTGAGGAGCTCCGAAGTCATCAATGGAGGTCAGTCGGCTGCCAAGTGTCAAATTCAATGATCAAGCATCAAACAGAAGACGAAATGATGAACATGCATGTTGAATGAAGGAAGGTGAAATCTACCAGATTTTGACTAAGTCTGCTTGTCATGGGCGCCCCAGGAGAGAATAGGCGCCCATCTTTTTAGGGCATCAAATGGTAAAATTACGGTTTGAGCTCCCAGACAAAACTGTTTAGAATCCTTCTAGCTCTATAGCGAGTCCGGTAGTGCAGTCAACAGATCATCCAGTCACTCGGAATTCGAGATCAAACGAAGCAATTTCAAACAGGAGAGTGAAAATCATGAAAATATCAGAAAATTTTCTAACTTTGGGAACTTTCAGTGCCCCTGGTACCCAGGGGCGCCCAACTTTTTGAGGGGCCTAAATCAGCAGTAAGGGTTTGCAAATATACTCAATCTCTCCAAAATTCAGACAACTTCGCAACGGGTGTCTTCGTCAGAGCATCCGACTTGTCGTTCTCCGGAAAATCCAGATCGAGGTGAAGATATAGAATGAAGGTTTAAACTTGAAGATAAAATCTAATGAAAAATATTCTAAGTCTGGAGCAAATGGGCGCCCCTAGAAGAGAAAGGCACTGATGATTTCAAAGGCCCAAATGGATGATTTTGCCAGTATAGCCCCCATGGTGACTTCCTCAGAATTGATCATGCTTTCCAATGAGATCACCGGCACGTCAATCGGAGATGGCAGTCACCAGATCCAGCAGGCGGAATAGAGGGTCTGACAAGAGTCAAAGTCAAAAGCAAAGAAGAAAATACAGAAAAGTTTCTAACACTGTGAAAGTTCAGAGCCCCCTGGAGGAAATGGGCTCCCATGAATTTGAAGGTCGAAACGAAGTTTTTAGCCAGAAGTGTCTCCAAGGTGATCTTCTCAGAATCAGTCGAGCTTCGCAATGAATTATTCAACTCCTCCATCAGATCATCCGAACATCTAGAAATCAGGATCAAACCAGGGGTCAAAATTGAAGAAAAGTTGAAAACTTAAGAAAAATGGTTAAGTCCGGTGAACTTGGGCGCCCCTGGTGAAAAAGGGCGCCCAAGCTTTTGAAGGCCCAAATCTAACTTTTTGGCGAAGTAACTCCCAGAGAACCCCCTCCAAAATCTTCTCAGCTTCGCAACAAGCCCAACCATCAATCAATCTGAGCTCTGGAACACCAGATTAGGCAGGATCATCTGTAGAAGAGAAAGTGGCGAAGATATCATAAATATGGCTAAGTCTGGTCAAGTTGAGCGCCCCTGGAGAGAAAGGGCACCCAAGATTTTGAGCTCTGAGATGATGGAATTCGTCAATGAAGCGTCTAAGATCATCTCGTCGGTTTCATCCAAGCTATCCAGTGAACTTGTCAGCCAGTCAATCAGATCAGTGTAGCTCCCGGAATCAAGATTTCATCAAAAGATCAAAGGGAAATGAAGAACTTGAAAATCATGCAAAAATGGCTGACACTGTGAAAGTTCGGAGCCCCTGGAGGAAATAGGCTCTCATGAATTTGAAGGTCAAAACGAAGTTTTTCGCCAGAGGTGCCTCCAGAACAATCTTCTCAGAATCAGTCAGGCTACGCGATGAATCATCCAACTTGTTCATCGGATCAATCTAGAAGCCGGAGATCGAGGTCAAAATAGGGGTCAAAATGGAAGAAAAGTTGAAAATTCTCAAAAAAATGGCTAACTCTGAAGCAAATGAGCGCCCCTAGTCAAGAAGGGCGCCCAACTTACAATGCCTTAGTGAAATTTTCAAAGTTTTCAAAAGATTCAAAATGGCAAGGGAAAGATGAATGTCTAAATTCATTGAACAAGCCGTGTTTAGGGTTTGAAGATTAAAGCAAAAGAAAGCAAAATCTATTTCAAGCCCTAAATCTATTTAAGATATCTCTTCCTTTCAGTTTTCATCATTTTTGCAGGTGGCTTCCAAAGAAGAAAAGTGGAGCAGCAACTTTGAGGTTTTATTTCAAGATTCAAGAGCTCAAGGTTGCTGATTTTTATGAATAATTTTCAGACCAGCAACATAAGACCTTGTTTTTTCATGCTTTTTCATCCAGAAGATCAAATTTTTGAAGGAGAAGGTCAAAGATTTTTAATTTTCAGCCATCTGGGTTTCTTTATCTCATTCTTCTGAAGAATTTTTGGAGAAATTCATCAAGTTGCAGCAGCTGCTTTTTCCTTGCATGTCAGTGAAATCTTCAAAGTTTGCAAATTTTGATCATTTGAGTCCTCTCAAAACAGTCTTCTGAAGAAAACCCATATCACAGCTTTTTCAAGAAAATTTCAAATTCTAGGGTTGGCTGCTTTTTCGACCAGCCATCAGTTTTTTTCAAATTTGATCAAATGGGTCCATTTCTAAATATATTCTGAACAAAACCCAGGTGCCAGTCTTTTTTGGTGAAAATTTGAAGAAATTAGGGTTTTCTGCTTTTTTAGTCTAAATTCAAGATTTTCAAAAACGGACGATCTAGGTTGTATTGCAACGAAATTCTAAGCAAAACCCATATCTTAGAAAAATTTCCAAAAATTTGTCCGTTTGAGGCCGAAAAACCAGCATTCTAAAAATAGAAAGTTGCTCAAAACTTGTCTGAACATAGGCGAGTTTACAGTCATTCTTCAAGGTTTTCAATATGGAGTACACTCCCATCGAGTTTAAGACCAAATCAGCATTATGTCAAAACTTCTTCATCTCAGCTGAAGAACGAGAGGAGGTGTGATATGAGAAAAGGGAAAGGTATCAGAAAAGAGTTGTGCAATACTCTTCTGTTGGAAATTAAGAGAGGTTTCAGAAACATAAAGTTGCAGAGCCGCCAAGTTATCAATTAGTGAGTCATCTTTTAGGGCAGCGATGTTTTTTCAAAAATAAAACTTATCAGCAGCCAAAGTGAAGGATTCTCTAAGTTTGATCCTGAAGCGAGGAGAGATCTTGGAGAATCGAATATTATTGCCTTAGATATGAGTATCAATACACCCTAAGCAGGGAACCGCAGTTTCCTGCTTTTTAGCGGATATGATTGAGATTTAAAGCAACTTTCTTCTAGAAGCTTTCTTTTCGTTTTTTTTCTATTCTTGGAGCAATTCTTATCCATTCTTTGAAGAAGAGAAAGAAGATAAATGTAATAGTTGGCGCTTCCTGCTTTTCCCGCTTTCTTAGGTGTTAGATGTTATCTTCTTTCTAGATTTAGAAATAAAGTTTGCTTGCTGAGCAAGCCCTAGATTGTGAAAGCAAGGAGATTTTAGGGTTCCCTACTCCTCTGCTTACCTATAAATAAGAGCCTCTGCTCATTAGTTTTCTTTAACCGTGCTAGTGATAACAAAATGCTGAGCCTATTGTGCCTTCTATTTGTTATTCAAGTATTGTTCAACGGTTATTGTGATAGCAAATTGTTGAGTCTCTTTTAGCCAGCAAGTTGTTATTCAGTGTTCAATTGTGTTTATGATAGCGAATTGTTGAGTCTCTTTTAGCCAACAAGTAGTTGTTGTAATCGCTGTCCGTTTTGTGTAAGAACAAATTTTCAAGCCTCCTTAGCTGCAAGTTCCTGTTCCGTGCATGTGTTAGGATAATCTTTTGTTCCAGAAGTTTGAGAAATAAAATCATGAGCCTCCTTTGCCTTGGTATAATGTCTCAGATTTCCGTTATTTGTATTATGCTTCTATGATCTCAATTTCAGCTTATATTGAAGTGTGTAGATGTTTGTTGGAAAAGAGTTTATTGAAGCATTTTGTTAGAGAATCAACCTTGTTTATTTCTAGTTTCTCTTGCTCTGCATATTACTTGAGAAGCTAGAAACGTCTTTAGCTTAAGTTAGTCGTAGTTGAAATTCTTAACTCAAAAAATCTCAGCTGCGGCATTTGTGTTTTATAAACCTTGTGCTCTAGCTGATGAAAAAGATAGGCAACTTAGTTTTTAGTTTACTTTCTTTCACAACATCAGCAAGAGGGAGCTTCCCCTCCTAATTTGAAGAGCAATTTTACTGTGCATAGCTGTCCGTTTCAAATACGCATTCCAGAGGTGCGAATTTAAACGCCAACAGTGTATAAACATTTTTATTTCTATGTAAGCTGGAAGAAGTTTCTTGTTTGCATTAGAAATATTTTTTTGTATGCATGAGAACACAATTAAACATTTTGAATGGTGGTATGGAAAGGAAAGAGCCATTGTTTGTAGATGGAACCAATGACAATTATTAAAACTCGGTGATACTTGAATTAACTATAAAAGTGTCACTAGCTTAACAAGAAAAATAATTCTAAAACTAAGGCCTTTTTGATTTATTCGTTTATTGAATAGCACTTGGAAAGTAGTGTTGGCCTAGTAATGAGTCAAATTTGAGCAATAAAGAGAAAAGTGTTGGCATGAAAAACATACAAATTATAAAAGAAATGCAGGTAAGCATTTTAAGTAGAAAAGTACTAAAATATATTTTAAAACTAAGCAAGAAAGACCAAAACTTAAAGATGTAATGCAATGATCCTTAAAAACTAAAAGAGGTCTTTGACAATGGATCCATACAAGTTGTCGCTATAGATGGAACAGTAATACATTGGCTCTAACAACTAAAAATTCTATGCATGGAAAGTGACTTACCTCAAGATACTGTACAAATTGTATTGTGCTGACAATGCTGCTGATGAGAATTGTTCAGGTAAAGAGATCTCTTCTTTTAAAGTAAAAAAGTTAATTCTCTAACCTTTACTATAATATTTTGAATTGGTCTGTTCACAGAGAAGAGCAGCATGGCTGCAGGTGATTAGATTCAGGTTAACACTAGTTTTGAAATGAATTTACCTGCCTTGAGCTCATCCTATTACTTTCCTCCAATACCAGTCTTTAATCAATTAACGCCCAACAATAAGTATTGTGAATGTGTAAGATTTGCTTTATATTCTCAACTTTATGGCAGCTCTATATTCATTCTTTTCAGACATTTTGACAAACCAAATACCATGCGATCCGAGAAGCAAGATTTTCTTATAACAGATCTTAGTTTAAAATGAAGCACTTCGGGATGATTCTTGGATGTATTCTTTTTATACGTTCATTCTTCTATAATTAGTTCTGAAATAAAAAGTAATTTTATTCGTTGTTATTTTGTTGGTTAAGGTACATCACAGGCTGAAAATTTTAATCTCTTATTCTCTTGTAGATTAATGGGAGATTTTTACATGAATAATAATTATGTTGTTTATGCTTTCATTTGCTGCTCTCTTCTAGAGTTCAAGATAAATAAACTAATCGAGTACTGCAATTCTCCTACAATATTTGATCTGATTGTACAATAATAAATTCATATTTTGTATGATCTCATTGAAATTCTAATTTTGTCTGCTGTATGTTGTTGACAGAGAAGTTTTGGCAGTTAAATGTTTTTTTTCCACACACATGGTTAGTGAAACTTAAGAACAGAGGTGGCTGCTAAATCAAAACATTCGCTGCTGGTTATGTATTTAAAAAACCCATCTAAGATTTGGTTTAAACACTGTGGTTAACATAAAGATTTAGTAAAGCTGCATGTAAAATATGGATCTTAGATAAGGATCATAAACTACCAAGTATATTGTTTTAAAGGCTTTGGAAACTTCCATGCAGCTTGAACTCTGACCATAGAATCATTATTCACAAGAAGCACAGAATAACAAATACAAGTTATGCAAGAAATATGAAAAGATGTTTTAAGAAAACGATAGACATTATAATTCAACATTCATATCTAGAAGGAATGTAAGAGAGCTATGGTACCTGGCATTGCATCCCATTTGTTAACACCTTGCCTTGGAAATAAAATTATACTCTGCTTCAGGCAATAGTTCTCGTGTCCCATCTCCATCCGCTCCCCTGTTCTCCCATTGAAGCTTCTTTTTATCCTTTTTTTTCCTGCTTTCTACGCCATGCACAAGGAGTCTTGTTTTGTTTTTTTGTTTTTTATTGTTTTTTCTTTTTTTGTAGGATTGTGCAACCAGTCGTAGAAATAAGGACTAAGCACTCTAGACTTCTTCGAGATCGGTATGTGAAAAACTTTATTAATCGTTCAAAGCCCCCATTAGTTAGTGCAGTTAGGAGTTTAGTTATTAGTTAAATTGGTTGAGGTGGAGGCATACAAACCTTCCATCAACTCTACCACTCAGTGCATGGGATTTATGATTTCTAATTTCCTCAGTTTTCATTGCTACAACTTGAGTGATTTATGCTTTGAGGAGAAGTGTGATTAAAAATGAACTAAGTCTTATTTGAGTTTGGTGGAAGTAAACTTGAGAGATATCAGATGACTTCCTTTAACGATGAGTGAAATGGTTGGCACGCTTGAGTAAGTGGTTGGTAACAATTTGGTTCTGGCATTAGCTCACATTGTCAACATTTTGTGGAAATGAAGAATCTCATTACAATTTTGATGCATGGACTCATTTCATGATTTAATAAATATTTGAAAAGATTTCAATTAAATATTTGGCCATCTCTAGGTTTTATATTTTCAAGCTCCTTAAAGTCTTTAGGACAAAGTTAACTCATGCTTTTCTACTAACCCATCTAGACAACCGAGTACAATTATCTCATAGTTAAGTATGATCATTTAATTGAAATACATTTTAGGATAATCAAGTCTAGTTAGCTTCTCAGTATTAACCTATATTCAAAAGACACCATATTGTAGTAAGATTCTTTAGCAAGATGCATTATAGTGAAAAGATCAGTGACCTTACAGTGTGTGTATACGTGCTATGCTGCCTCTTATGGGTCCGTGTTTTATCTAGATCATGATAGCTTGCAACCTAAAGATAGCATTCCTTAACACCAGTCACTGCTTCAAAGATAACATTCCAAGATTTAAAAGATAACATTCCTTGTGTGAGTTGTATAGTGGAGTGATGACAAGAGACCATTGTGTTAGGGTTTGTAAGTATTTAAGCTTTGGTGGAGCCTTGTCTAGTGACCTTGGTGATGGTAAAATGCTCAAGAGAATCACTATGCAAGTAGGTTTCAATGACAAAGAGATTACAATGGTAATCATAGATTTAAGTATGTCCTTATTCTTGAGTATAGGGATTCTTTGTTTTGGTGCCTGTATGTTTCAATCATAGTTATGAGACTCGCCAGGACTCGCCAAGACTCGGCGAGTCCCAAGTCGAGTCACCCTAGCCGAGTCCTGGGGGCTCGGACTC
>VDFB02254388.1:0-49487 GCA_007258455.2 Sequoia sempervirens
TGAATGTTTAGTGTTATATGATTGGGTATGGGGAATTGAGAGTGATGTAGGAGGGGGGGTGGCAGGGGCCAAATGAACTTCCACCATCACACAGTTGGCCCTGTTAAGTAGAGAATATTAAACTATTCTCGAAACAAAGAGAAGATCAATAAGGTAATACACTTTTCAATATAAGAAAGTAAATGGATTTTGAAGAGAATCAAAAACCAATATGCAAAGAGATGAAAGAAAGTGCTAACTTTTTCACTATGGTGAAAAATGATTCTTTATACCTTGAATCATGCTTTCTGCATCATAATTCAGAAGTTGTTTCCATTCAATCATTACGAGTTTAGTTTGTTTGTATGGTTGTATAGATACCACATTGTGTTGTGTGTGGATTTAGTTTCAAAGCTTTGTTTCTTCTATTTTTAGTGGTGACATAACTCTAAAATTTGATTTTTGTGCATAACAGGTTAGTGGAAAAATTGACAGCTCTAAAGGGTTTAGAGGCTTGATTGAGATAGATACACGTATATTTGGATCTTGTTGTTGATGGGAGGCTTCCACTTAACCATGAAATTTTGTACCATCTGTAGGTATGCAAAATTTTCTCTACTTACATTCATTCTTGATGATAAATGTTGTAAATGATATTAATGCTTCAAACTTAAGATTTGTTTCATTGTTATAATGATCAAAATGTTATGCTTTTCTATACATTCAAGCATTCTCTTGCCCCCTACCCTTTGCTCTCCCCCCCCTCCTTTTAAGAATTTTCTTTGTCATAAAAGATTCACATTTTTGTCTCATTTACACAAATTTATCTGAAGCGTTAGGAGTGATAAAGATATGTAAAAGATGATGGATTATGTATAAACAACAACTTTCCATCTTATAGCAATTAAATCCTTAATATTTGAATAGTTTAGAGCTCGAATAATGCTTGTATATGCATGTGTAGCAATAAGGGAGCCTATGTGAAGATTGAAATTTAAAACATCACTTTGGTATTTTTCTTTAGGCAATGAAATGATATTTTGAGTAATACAAACCTACACACACATTGATATTTTTCAGCATTGCATTGAGGAAATTTTTTTCTCTTATACCTACCCTTGGCTAGACATGGAGGCATATAATATTGGTTTATGGGTTTATTATGTAAGTAGTTAATTTCACAGAGGAAGACTAAAATTTTCTTAATGTCCTGTCAAGTGTGAAAGCATATGAATCACTTGCCGAAGGCACCATTTTGTATTCATCCAAAAATTGGTTTGTTCTTTTTTTTATGTTTCTTGCATGTGTTTTTTTTAGGCTCTAGAGATGTAGCTCAACTCTTTCCTTTTCACTTTTCATCTATTTTGATGATTACAGTAGATTTTCCTCATAATTTTTCATGTAGATCTGTTTGTAACATTATTTTCTACCAATCAATTTGCAAACCAGACACATATTAAGGACCATTTCACTAACTTGTAGTCATCCATTACTTCATATGTTGCAAGTTGTGTCTGTGTGCCAATAAATCCTGATGATTGCGAGAACTTTAATCCTACAAGTATACCCAATCTTTCTCAAGTAAAAGTCTTACCTTATTTTATAGTACTTTAAATGGTTAATTGAAGGTGCTTCTTTAGATCTGAGATAGTTGAACCTTGGATTAAAATATGGTATTAGATGGGCGTATAATGATAAAACTAGGTCCATTGAACACAAATTACAAACATAATTTACTGGACTATGAATAGTGTTACAATTAGAATTATTTCTCCTTTACCTACCTCTGCATTAATGAAAAAGATAGCAGATATTGGAAGTTCATTACATGTCTCATGTATTTGTTAGTATTTTAATTTTGTTTAATTTATTCAAGAGCTTGATTAGTCAAGAATATGTTCTACAAGCTCTGTTTTGTTGACACTACTCAACATTTTCCCTACACATTTTCTCTTCAATCCAGACGTTTCTTAACTCCTTCCCTTGTTAGCCTTTGGTTGTTCTCAAGTGTAATGTTTTTCTATGTATCTTGCAGTCTATATGTATGGTCAATCATCTCTTATGAATCATGGATAACCTTTCATGGAATTGTTGTTGTAATTAGACAATTTCCATTATGAGAATAATCATTTAATTTGTATGGAAGTAAGTCTTTTTCATATTATTTGACTTGGTATTGTAAACTTGTCTTTGCAGGATTCTCTAGGGGGGAACAACAGAACTGTGATGATAGGTAGATTTGTACAACACCATAAATCATTTGAAATTATCAATATATTGCTTATATAATACTTTTTGCAAGTAAAATGGAATGTGCAACTACAATTGGTCTCGAATTCAAATCTGAATATAAGTACATTATACACAAGAAGATGGTATCTATTCTATGATTTAAAGAACCCCAAAATAAGAAAATTAATAGGTTCCATTTGTTTACTTGCTCTTAGACACTTGTTTAATCAATGAGACCCTCAAAATGTCTTGTTGATAACCAGCAGTGTTCAAAACTTCTGAAGAGGTCAGATCGGTGTGACAGTGGATCTGTCTTGACGACGAAAGTCGTCAGCAAGACATGGACTATCGAAGTGAGTTTTCTATCTTGTGCCAATGATTTATCTCTCACCGATGGGTTGGCTTTGATGGTCATCACCAAGAGTCTCCGCAATGGTACATTTCAACGATTTTTTTTTTTCAAAATTGCATTGTTTCGTCGCAATTTCGATGAAGGCCACCGACGAATCATCGAAAAGGTTTGACGAAGTTGCTATAGTTTTGATGAAAGCTTCATCGTAACTCCTTTCCCATTTCATCGAAATGGAAACGAACTTTTGGTGTTGTTTCGACGCTTCGGAAGAGCCATTGCAATTGCATTTTGGTTGTAATTTGTTGGCAGATACACGAAGTTTTCGTCGATAGTCCGATGAACATTTGAGTCATTTTATGATGTCGACGACCGACGAATCTGTGTCGTTATTTCGACATTTAATTCGTCGTTGGAATTTCGACGAAAAAATAGCGACAATTTTTTTTGTCAATTCGTCGATTTCCGACAAATGTTTTTCGAACGACCGACGAACGTTCATCAGAAAATGGAGTCAAATTCAATAGTGTGTTGCTATCTTCACTAAACTTTGATCTTTTTGTTTGGATGAGTGACAATGGTATTAACTTAAGTCTAATAGAATGATATATCCTATTGATGAGACCAAGTTAAAATTTGATTATTGTGTTTCGTTTCAGGATTGTAGGATGATAATCCTTATAAGGAAACTTAACGTAATAATCAAGAGTTGTGTTTGGTGTTTTAGAAAATTTAAGGTTGCAAGATCTTGGTTTAATTTGAAAAAAATTGACTTGCAAGGTCTTATTTTTCCAAGTTTAAGACACTGGTTGGACTGAGAAAATGCTTTTGTTCTGACAAAAACCTAAGTTCTGATGTCAACAGTCTGATAGGGGTTTCAAATAACTCTTTGTTTTCTTGTTTTGTGGATGCACTATAACAAAGGGTAGATGTGCTAAAACAGATTGTGGATGTACTAAAAGATATGGTGAATACGTTGTTAGATAGGGTATATGTGTTAAAACAGATTGTGGATGTGCCAAGATACTAGTAAATTATGGTGATAGACTATGTAGATGTGTCGTAAGATAAGGTAGATGCACTAAAATAGTGTTTGTATGTGCTATTTGGACTTCAGATGTGCTAAAAGACTAGGTGTATGCGCTAAGACAAACTATGGATGCGTTAAATTGGAAGTTGTCAAGATGTTCACTATTTTGTCTGTTTGTTCTATTTTTTTTTCTCAGTAAAATGATTGATATTAGGGTGTAATTTTCTAAACCATGAACATTTTGACAAGGTATTTTGCTGGTAAATCTCTGAATTTGATGATCTAATTGGATGATACCTTCAAAAGTGACATTTCACACATAAAATCAAGTTTGTAAATGTTGTTTCAGATTCTATGCATTAAACATGTAGTGAGTATTCTAGAATATGGTCTGATTCTTTTAATTCCATAGGTTTTGACACAAATACAAAAAATTCAAGCACTTTTCTATCTCAAATAGGTCACTTAGAATATCACAACCCACAACTTGCAACTATGTTAGCTCACACAGCCTTGTCACCCCCTAGAGGGTGCCCGTGTTTTTGCCTTTCCTGAGTCTTAACCAAAGTTGAATCCTCCAATTTTGGCTAGGGTCTACAATAGTTATATGGTGAGTGTCTTGGGGGAAGATTCTTCCCTCCCCTTGCACCATGATAGAAAAAGTGTTTGAAAACTGACACGATTGGATTCTACACTAAAGTTCATAGATAGGGTATCTGTTTGGAGCAAAAAATGATAAAATCCCTCAGGAGACCTCCCAATCTTTAGAACAAATATTTTGGGGATGGTTATCTTGCACACTTTTGTTGAATTGTGGGTTTCCCCATATTCACTTTTGATTATAATGGGTTGGAAAACCTGGTTGTTTGTTGGTATATGGAGCCTAATCAGAATTGAAGGTTAATTTTTCCCCACTTTTATTGGCGCGGTTTCCCCCCAATTATTTAACGGGGTCAAGGGGCAGTGCCCCTTGCAAGGGTTTAGGGGCAACACCCCCAAGACGGGGTCAAGGGGCAGCGTTGGGTGTTATTTTTCTATTGTCTGACATAAAAAAAACCCTATTTTTGTAACCGACATATGTCTTGATAAAAGGCTAAGGGTTTGGGTTCTATTGATATTGTATTGTAGCATTTTTAGCGGTATTGAGTTGCAAGGATTACTAGTTGTAATCGATTCGATTTACTAGATAATAATATTGGACTCTCTGTTGGTGGATGTAGCCCAAGTTTGGGTGAATCACATTAAATATTGTCTCTTGTTGTTATTATTTCTATTCTTTTTCATTCCTCTGTTTAATCTTTATTTGCATGTAATTGATATTTTTTGAATACATTTCCTAACACTTTGGTTGTTCCCACTTAGGTCGTTCCTATAGGGTGAGTACTTTTTCCCACTACGACAGGCCTTCTAAAGGATTTAATAAAGCATAAAAAGTGAGTTTAGCATTTTGATCGCCTAGTGAAGGGGAGAGCATAGGCCTATCACTTCAACCATAGTAGACAAGGTGTTCAATTAATCCTTTACTTAATCTAGATGCACTATTTTAAACAAAGGAAAAACAATAATTGAAATTAAATCCCTACAAACACCATTAGTAATTTAGGTGATTTTTTTCTTTGACCGGCATATGTTTTCCAAAAACTATCTTTGACAAGCGTATTTCACACCTGGAACACAAAAAACAATGATTAGATTTCAAATTTTTGAAATTATGCAAAAGTAATCAGATGTGCCACAATAGTGGTTAGATGTGCCAAAACAAAATGTTAATGCACTAAAATAATAGATTTATGCACTAAATAAATTGATGGATGCACTAAAATAATAGGTCAATGCACTAAATTAAAAATCCCTAATTGGTGAAACAAAAACTTTGGATGCACCAAAATAGTCATCAAATGCACTGGAATATTTGGTGGATGCTTTAGAACAGTTCTTAGATGCGCTAGAATATTTGTTGGATGCACTGGAATATATCTCAATCGTGCTAAAAGAAAACACGTCTTAAGCCTACAAGGACACTTTTTAGAAAAAAGATGTAAAATATGGGATTTTTGTGCCCCACAGTGGGCACCAATTTATGTGTGAGTAAATGTGAGTAAATGATCAACTAACACAATCAATAAGACATCATATCAAAAATTCAAACAACAATTAAACTAATTTAAAGTAAGAATCTACTAAAAGTGTCATATTACTCTCTATCTCCAAAGATTTTTTAAGTCACTGGGCTCTCAGATTTGGTAAGCATTATGACTATTAAAATGTCAATCTAGAGAATGAGATGCTGCTAAATGAAATAATCTAATCCTATATGATGATGTCTAAATGATAATGATGAAGCTATTGTAATCTAAATTGACCTGAAACTTGATGAAAGAAGCTACAGTAAGCTATGATGCAGCTAAATGAAAATCCATGATATTGATTCTATTCTAAAATGCTTGCTATTGCTATTGCTAAATGATAATTTCTTATTGCTAAGATGCTTGATTGCTCAATTGGTATTTCTGCAGAGTAAGCTTGCACAAAGTTGGGGATCCTTTTCCTGTAGACAGAGGTTGTATTTATAGATTCCCAACAGCATATTTGTGAAGGGGCAGCACAACAAAGGTCTAGATTTGATCTAAAGAATTGAATGGTGAAGGATGAAGAAGCCTAAGATGATTATGGAGATTGTTCCTCCCCACAAAAACATTCAACCAGATGATAGGAAGAATCAATGGAAGAAGATGAAGAATTTCACCTATAAATTTGTCTCCAATTTGTCTCCAAATTTTCCCGTGAAGGTTGAGATGAATTAAATTAGACATTTCATATCTAATTTTCTTGGTGGATATGATGAGTTGTAGAATATATTTCAATTGAATATTTAGATTTATTCAATTTAGGAAAAGAAGATATTTAATTTAATAAAACAAAACTATAGAAGTCTATTTATTAAATTAAGATGGAAGAAATAGATAATTAAATAAAACAAAGTATGAAATTTGTTTATTTAATTAAGATAGAATGATATGATTAAGATAGAATAAATGGGAAAATTTGATAATTAAATAAAATAAAGTATTAAATTCGTTTATTTAATTAAGATTAAATAATATGATAAAGATAGAAGAATTAGAAGTGAATTATATAAATAAATATTTCTATCTATTTATAAGTAGATGAAAATAGAAGGGTTGATTAATCAAATAAATCATATTTAATTAATTAGATTATTGAGACCATTTTTAGGTGTATATAGTCTCAATCTTCTCAACCTTTCAAAAGAATAAATGATAGACAAGAATACCACAAGAAGGGTGACAAGGGTTCTCACAGAAACCAGAATGAGTATAGAGGGGATAGGAGGAACAAAAATAACAATAACAATAAGAGAAATGTGGATAACTTGGGGGAGCTTGCAGAAAGGTGAGGTCCTCAAGGAGGATGTTATTCATGTGGCAGAGACCATTATGCAAGTAATTATACAAAAAAATCAAGGTCCATAGCCAATAGGGAACCCTTTTCCATCCTAACAAGTTTCTTTTCAATAGAGGATTCATGTAGCTTTGGATAACTATTAGGTAGAATACTAGATCATGCCCATTGAGGTACAAGGTATTTTGTTTGGAGTACCCATTTCAGTTTTAGTTGATACTGGTGCTAAGAAAAAAATTATTTATCCTCTAGATTATTAAGTAAAATATATAGAAAGGTTGGGTATATCGAAAACTCTTGGTTAGTTGAATATGCAAACCAATCAAGAGCTCAGGTAGAGTAGTTCCTGTTTGAAGCTAGGGTTGATTTTGCAATCTTTTCAATAGAGGTAAACCTTTATGTAGCTCCCTTAGGGTCCTATGATGTAATCTTAGGGATTAATTGGTTATGGAGACATAGGGCCAAGGTGGATTACTTTTCTAAGACAATAGAATGCCTAAATGACCTAGGAAATAAAGTTTTTCTACAAGGAACTTCCAAAGAGGTCAAGATAAGACAGATACCCACCATTCAGTTGAAAAGAGCTAAGAAAAGAGGATTACAACTCTTTGCAGTTAGGATGGATGAAATAGAGTAACCTAGGGGAAATAAAGAGTTCATATTTCAAGATTACTTGATGTTTATGGGTCTCAAAAAATCCAAGGAGAATAAGGCGAAGATTCCATGGATTAGGAGAGATTATATATGGAGAAGTATCACTTTCTCCAAAATTTTAAGGATGTTTTTTCCAGACAAATTGCCTAGATTACCTCCCAAAAGAGCCTTTTAATTCACTATTGATATCATACCTAGATCACAGTCAATATCCATGGCCCCTTACTAGATGACTACAATGGAGTTGATGAAATTGAAAGCTTAGCTGGAAGAATTATTAGAAAAGGACTTGATAAGACCTAGTGTTTCACCTTGGGGAGCAACAATGATCTTCGTCAAAAAGAAAGATGGTACATTATGCTTATGTATAGATTACCACATGCTCAATAAAGCAACAATAAAAATAAAATACCCATTGCCATGTATAAAATGATCTTTGCGATCAAATGCATGGAGCAACAGTTTTATCAAAGATTGATTTGTGATCAGTATATCATCAATTAAGACTCAAGGATGAGGAAATCCACAAAATGGATTTCATAACTAGATATAGGCACTACAAGTTCATAGTTCTACCATTTGGATTGACGAATGCACTTGTAGCATTCATGAAATTGATGAACAATGTATGCAAAGACTGTCTAGATAAGTTTGTTCTTGTATTTCTTGATGACATAGTGATATATTCCAAGAGTGAGGAAGAGCACCATCAACATTTGAAGTTTTTGCAGCATCTAAGAGAGCATAAGTTGTATGGGAATTTATCTAGGTGCACATTCTTCTATAAAGAAGTACAATATCTAGTCCATGTAATCTTAGCCAGAGGCATTGCAATGGACCCTGCTAAGATTAAAGTTGTCTTAGAATAACCAACATCAAAAAATATGCATGAAGTCCATAATTTTATGGGACTAGATGGATACTATAGGATTTTTTTGGAAAATTTCTCAAGAATTTCCCATCCCATAACTTCTCTACAAAGAAAGGGTAAAAATTTTGAATGGTCAGAAAAATGTCAGGAGGAATTTGACCTATCAAAAGAGAAGTTGACTTTGTCACCAATTTTGAAAGTGCCTAACCCAGAGGGGTAGTTTGTAGTCATCATTGACGCCTCAAGAGAGGGGATAGGTGGAGTACTTATGCAAGAAGGATGAGATATTTATTATGAGTCTAGAAAGATAAGAAGTTATGAGAAAAATTATGCACCCCGTGATCTTGAGCTTGCAACCATTGTACATTCATTATAAATGTGGTGAAATTATTTGTTGGGGAAACCTTTTGAGCTAAGGCCAGACCACCAAGGTCTCAAGTATTTGTTTACCCAACCTCACTTAAATGCTTGTCAAAGGAGATGTCTAGATTAATATCAAACTATAATTTTGAGATCAATTACATCAAGGGAAAGGGAAACCAAGTTACAAATTCCCTAAGTCGAAGGAGATATATCTCCTCAATGATCTTCATGCAAATTGACTTCAAGAGTCAAGTGTTACAAAAGTCTAGAGGACACAAATATTATGAGCAAGTAAAACAAGATCTAATGGAAAATCCCTAAGATCCAAGGTATGATGGGTTTTTTTTTTATTCAAATGGACTACTAAAATTTAAGGGAAGAATGTATTTTTTGAACTCTGGAGAGCTAAGGAACATGGTATGGAAAAAGGTTTATTTCACACCCTATTCAGGACATCGGAGAGTGACAAAACTTTTGACTAATGTTAAGCCACTATATTTATGGAAGGGAATGAAGAGGGATGTTGCAAGGTATGTAGAAAAGTTCCTAGAATTCCAAAGGATGAAAGTAGAACACCATCACCCTGGAGGACCATTATTTCCTCATGAGATTCAAAGATAAAAATGACAGATCATTAGTATGAATTTTGTGCAAGGTCTCCCTATGTCTAGAAATAGGAATAATGAAATTTTAGTGGTGGTAGATAGACTCACCAAGCTGTCCCATTTTATACCATGGAATCTGATTGATGGAGCACTAGTCATAGGCCAAAATTTATGTAAGAACTTCTTAGATTGTATGATGTTCCTGAGAAGATTATCTTAGATAGGGATGCACGTATGACTTTGAGGTTTTGAAAAAACATTATTTACCTCACTAGGAACTCAATTAAACATAAGTTCAACATATCATCTAGAGACAAATGGTCAGATTGAGAGAGTGAATAGGGTATTAGAGGATCTATTGAGAGTGTATTGCATGGATCAACAATACAAGTGGGAGCCTTATCTTCAATTTGTAGAGTTTTCATATAAAAATTCCTATCATTCCATAATTAAGATGAACCCATTTGAAGCATTGTACAAAAGAAAGTGTCGAACTCTTATAAGTTGGGATAAGCTAGAAGATAGGATTAGCCTTGGATCGAAAATGCTTTTGGAAATGGAAGGAAAGATTAGTTTGATCAAGAAAATGCTAACAAAATTCAATGATAGAAAAAAGAGTTATGTTGATGTAGTGTAGGAAAAAGTATCCCTTTTTCACACTTAATTTGGGAAATAATTAATAATAAAATGAGGCTAATGTTTCTTTAATTAAGTGTTGTAATATTTTGTTCATATTCAAATTAAGTTTAGGGACCTTTTAAATTAAATGACTTAATTATGCCTTATTTTTGGTGTTGTAAGGTGTACCTTTACACTTTCACATTAATCCAAGGCTTTATTAATTGATTGATGTTAATTTTCCTTAATTGTCCCCTTTAATTCAAATCCAATCCTAATTAAATGCAAATATTGAGGGATAAAACTTGACATTCATAAATTTCATTACACAACACTTAACTTTGGAAGATGTGTGTCCTAGGTAAGTGACCTAGGACCCATTCACCATAGGGTGAATGGGTCCTTACTTAGATCTAGGACCCTAATTTAACATAATGTTTAACACTAAGCAATGTGTGTCCTAGGTAAGTGGCCTAGAACCCATTCACCCTATGGCGAATGGGTCCTCACTTAGACCTAGGACCCCCCTTTAAAATATGTTTTTGGTGGTATTTTAATTATTTCAAATCCACAATTCAATGTCAGCTTGTGATATTTGAATTTAGAGAATTAAATTAAGATATGTATAAATACAAGGTTATTTCACTATGTTTCATGTAAGAAATCCTAGCAAATTGAAGTTATCATAAGAGCATTCAAGAGAGCATTGAAGGAGAAATTCAAGAGAAATTTCAAGGAATTCAAGGGAATATTATTGAAGATTATTGCAACAATCAAGATTTCATTGCCATATCAAAGATTTATTGCATAATGCATGTTGTTTGAGCTAATATGGTGATGTAGTGTTCAAGATCTATTCAATCATATCAAAGGAATTGTTTCACATCAAGTTTCATGATCAAGATCTACATTCATTGAGGCCACTTCATGCTAGATTGCAGATCTAAAATCCAAGGTTCAAATAAGGTTTAGTGAGTTGTGACATTTTTTTCCATTCATCATTCCTTCTTTCATGTTTCATTTCATTTCAAGGTTTAATTACCAAAACAAGGTTTGACCAAGGCAAACCCCTATTCACCTAACAAACAACATTTTTCTCTCTTTTATGTGTGATTGTAGATTCTAGGTTGAAGATCCTTTGAAGAGAAAAAATGAAGAAAGTTGAAAAGTTGTCAAAGTTGTAAGAAAAGTTGTCAAATCACCAAAAATCCTCTACAAAATTTATTTTTTGTTGTTCGGCAGTGAACACCTGGAATTTGTCTAAATGTAGACCAAGCAAAAGAGAACCCAGAAAGCATTTTTTGAGAACCCTAGCCAGGACCCATTTTCCATAGGGTTAATGAGTCCTTAATGAGCTTTAAAAGGTTACTTTTGGTGAAAGGTACACATTTTTTCCCTTTCTAGATCTTCCTTTTGATTACTATTTCTATTAGATTTGATTACTATTATTCATTGGCATTTTATAGCTTGCATTTTGGAGTTTGTGTGATGGTCTTAAAATTTCTCCTCAAAGTGCTCTTTAGTTCATACCCCTATCCTAGCATAAAAAAGAAATCAGTAGATTCACACCTTGATTTGATTCACCTAAGGGTTGATAGTCAATTCTTGGTTTGGATCACATTTCCTAAATGAAAATAGAAGAATAGGACCCCTTTTCCATCTTTGGACTCACTTTTCCATTTTGGGAAATTTCCCTATCCTATTTTTATTTTTTTCATTTTGGTGAACTCGAGTTTGATAATTAAATTTTCTAATTTTGGAGTCCTCTTTCACCCTAGGTTTAGATCTTGTATTCATTTGCATCTCTTTGCATTGAATTGAGTCTCATTTAGGGTGTCTAGTTTGCATTAACTTGGCATTGCATCTAGGGCTTTTAGGATTGTATTTTTGCATTTTTTAAATTTGAAAAATACAAAAAAAAAAAAGTCATCTTGCATATCATTTACATAGCATTACATCATATTCATTCTCATTTGAAAATTGAAACAAAATTTCATATCAAATTAGGTGTTCTAGGTTGTCATTGTGTCACATTTTTCACTTGCATTCAACATTGAATTTATAGAAAATTAAAACTAAAACTTGTTGTATCAGACCATAATCTGGGAAACACTAAAAATCACTCAAAAATCTATAAAAATTTGTTTCAAAACCCTCACCTAGGACCCATTCACTCTAGGGAAAATGAATCCCTAATTAGGGGCACATTCTAATTTTTTGGGCATTAAAACATTCATTTATGCATTCTTTTTTGTTATTTTCATATTTTTGTTTTTGTTTGCATAATTTTTGTTTCATCAATTTCATCATATCTAGCTTAATTAGATAAAGTTAGTGCAATGTGTGATTTAAAATTTTCATTTACAAGACTTCATTTTCATACTTTTGCATAGTGTACTAATAAAATTATCTTGTTTTAAATCTAAAAATCTAGAAATGGACAAGTGTTTTAGCAATGTGTGGAAGTCCTTGTTCTCCTTGGTTGATGTTTCAAGTTGTGTTTTTGTAAATGATCCTAATGCAATTGACCCTAACCATGCTCAACCAACTCTTAATGAGTGTCCTCGTCAAGTTGACATCATTAGAGAAGATGATGCTAGCATGCACGAGTTCATAAATTATTGCCTTAACAATATTGATAATAATGGATCCTTTTATCCTTCCATGAAACAACCAACACAACTCAAGATGCTTGGTCTTATACATCCTGAAATTGAGTCACAAAATAATGTTAAAATTTCATAAATGAGTGAACCTAGCTCCTCTAATCAAGCACATACCTATCCATCTTATGTTCACAAAGTAACCAACACTCCCATGAACCTAGAAGAAACTTATGGCCAAGGCTTTAATATTTTAACTAAACAAGGATGTGACATAACTAATGAGCATGAAATTCATAAAATTTTAGAGAAAATTCCTATTGAAGAAACCAAAGGATTAAGATATAAGGATCCTCATCCCGACATAAGTGTCCTCCTTCCTAAGGAACAACCAATGCCTCATAAGGATGATAGGATCATCTTAGGTCCTCCTTCTCAATATCTACCTCAACATATTGGTGAATCAAGCAAGAAATCCAAACCTTCCAAACTCAAAAAAATTCCATTCCTACTTACTGAAAAAAAAATTGAATGAAAGATGGGACACCTCCTTAGCAAAGGTGGGATTAAATTGCCACCTCATAGTAGAAGCAGCATACCTAAGAAAAATATGAATTATTGTGCATATCATAGTCAAACTCTTGGGCGTCTTATTGATGAGTTTCATGCATTGAAATTGATATTAAGTGATTTTTATTCTAATGATGATGATTCTTATGATGACATAGTTGCATAAAATTCACTTTGCTCATGGCCATGTAATATTTGTAGGGTCATAAGCATCCTCACTATTACATGTTATACATTCATTGCAAATAATTCTCTATATCTCAAGGAGCACATTCTCATAACTTATCTCAGCTCATCCTTGTCCTGAACTTAGTGGGGACAAGGAGTTAGATAGCCTTGTCCTAGTTTTGGCACTTGATGTTGTCCCTTTGGCTAGTTTTTCTCCTTCCATACACTGACCAAGACTAGGATGCGAATGACCCGCTATAGGTTGAATCGCATGTTCCTGACTAGTGTTTTTCTTTTTTTTTCCTTTTTCATGTTTCTTTATGTGATTGCATGTGCATAATGTGATCCCCCATAATGTTTCATTTGATGTACCTCTCGCTTTTTGTGTATTCTTCTATATGTACCTACATTCTTCTATATGTCATAAACATTTTATCCTTTTCATTTGTCTTGTGTTTTCCTTTTTGGGATGAAGCAAGGTATCAAGACATTTAGGTCTCTTTCATGTTGACCCAAAGAATTTTTCTTTGTTTCTGCTCTTTTTTTGTCATTTTTCTAGTTCTATGAGTATTCTGGGAATGCTGACATTTTTGTGCTCTATAAAAACATTGTAGCAAAGATATATTGACCTCAAATCTGTAGATCCCTTATGTATTTTTGGGGGAAACCCCTCCTTCCTTTTTCATGGCGTAGCTTCATTTTAGAAACATATTACTTGGCATATGGATTTTTGAGTAAGCTCTCATGTCATAGGATTGAACATTGGCTACTTTAAAGCAATTTCTCATAGCAATGGTGTTTCTAACCACTTTAAAGTGGGGGCATACATTGATAATTTCTTTCAACATTTATTATGTTTCATGGTGTGATTTTACTTTTTCTTCTGATGTGTCCTTTTTTTGGTGGTGTTATTGGGTTTGATGTCCTCCAAGAGTTCAATATTTCTTAGCATACAACTTTCCTCTTAGTGGTGATACAATGCATTGCATTCCCTAAGTTATGAATCTTTTAATCTTGACTTGTCCTCTCTTGGAGACATTAGGCACAATGTTCCCTAATAAGAAGACCTTACATGAAATAAATGAAATCCATTTGAACAAAAACCATATATATATATAATGTTCATAAGTGTTTGGTATAATGCAGCTTGCTAACCTTGTGAAGCTCAAACCCATCCCTAATAAAGGCCACCAAGCATAACACACCTTTCTTTCCTATGGAGCCTTCCCCTTGTTCATATATGTTTGGCATAACACAACTCGATAATCCCTATGGAGCTCAAAACCCTAAATTCAAGGCCACCTAGTATAACACACCTTGCTTGCCTGTGGATCCTTGCCTTGTGGTGCCTTATTGAATTTATCAGAGGGATAGCTTTGGTATGGTTAGTATGATGAGAGCCAACATAGAGGCATGACTTTCTCATTGTACAATGAGAAGCTAACACAAAGGAATGACTTTCTCACTAAGCTAGTTTATTGGGCACTCACCTAGTGGACATCCTAAAGTTCTGCTACCCTAAAGTGAGCATGTGACAAAACAAAACTGGAAGGCTTAGATGTGTTCCACACTGATCGAACTGTCTAGGCTTGATCCTCTTGTTATTTTATGTTGTATGATTGTGTATCTTTGTGATTTTTGCATACATAAGTTTCTTGAATGTCTACTTTATTGTGAGTTTGAAATGGGTTCGTACTCTCACTAAAGTGGTGGAAAAATGTAGTGTAGGAAAAAGTATCCATTTTTCACACTTAATTTGGGAAATAATTAATAATAAAATGAGCTTAATGTTGCCTTGATTTAGTGTTGTAATATGTTTTTAATATTCACATTAAGTTTAGGGCTCTTTTAAATTAAATGGACTTAATTGTACCTTATTTTTGGTATTGTAAGGTGTGCCTTTACACTTTCACATTAATCTGGGGCTTTATTAATTGATTGAGGTTAATTTTCCTTAATGGGACTCTTTAATTCAAATCCAGGCCTAATTAAATACAATTTTTGAGGGATAAAACCTGACATTCATAAATTCCATTACACAACACTTAAATTTGGAAGATGTGTGTCCTAGGTAAGTGACCTAGAACCCATTCGCCATAGGGCGAATGGGTTTCCCTATGGAAAATGGGTCCTTACTTAGACCTAGGACCCCCCTTTAAAATATGTTTTTGGTGGTATTTTAATGATTTAAAATCTATAATTCAATGTCATCTTGTGATATTTGAATTTTGGGAATTAATGTTAAGATATGTATAAATACAAGGTTATTTCACTATTTTTCATCTAAGGAATCCTAGAAATTTGAAGTTATCATAAGAGCATTCAAGAGAGCATTGAAGGAGAAATTCAAGAGCAATTTCAAGGCATTCAAGGGTAGATTATTGAAGATTATTACAAAAATCAAGATTCCATTGTCATATCAAAGATGTATTGCATCATGCATGTTGTTTGAGTTAATATGGTGATGTAGTGTTCAAGATCTATTCAAGCATATCAAAGGCATTATTTCACATCAAGTTTCATGATCAAGATCTACATTCATTGAGGCCACTTCATGCTAGATTATAGATCTACAATCCAAGGTTCAAATAAGGTTTGGTGAGTTGTGACATTGTTGTTCATTCATCATTCCTCCTTTCATCTTTCATTTCATTTCAATGTTTAATTACCAAAATGAGGTTTAACCAAGGTAAACCCCCATTCACCTAACAAACAATATTTTTCTCTCTTTGATGTGTGATTGTAGATTTTAGGTTGAAGATCCTTTGAAGAGAAAAAATGAAGAAAGTTGCAAAGTTGTCAAAGTTACAAGATTTTTTTTCAAATCATGGAAGCTCCTCTATAGAATTTGTTTTCGATTGTCTAATAGTGAACACTTGGGATCTAGAAGTGCAGATGAGTAGAAGAGAACCCAGAAAGCATTTTTCAGAAACCCTAGCCAAGACCCATTCGCCATAGGGTGAACGAGTCCTTAGTGGGCTTCAAAAGGTGACTTTTGGTGAAAGTTACGCATTGCTTTCCCCTTTCCATATCTACCTTTTGATAAGTGTTTATGTCATATTTGATTACTATTCTTCATTGGCATTTTATAGTTTGCATTTGAATGAAACTAGGGAAATGGGTCATTATTCATTCCCCCCACACATATCCACATATATACACACACATCATCATCATCATTATCATTCTAATTATCATTATTTTTTTCTTTGTTTCGCTTGGGAATTGACAACTCTTCCAAAAGGTAAAAGTTTGGTTGGTTGCAAGTGGACCTACAAAGTAAAGTTCACATCAAATAGAGCTATTGAAAAATATAAGGCAAGGCTAGTGGCTAGAGGCTTCTCACAAACACAAGGCATTGATTATATTGAAACCTTTTCTCCAGTTGCTAAAATGAGTTCAATTCGTACAATAGTTGCTCTAGTTGCAAAATTTTGTTGGAAAATTTTTCAAATAGATTTAAAAAGTGCATTTCTCTATGGTGATCTAAAGGAATAAATTTACATACAAAAACCACTAGGATTTGTTATTTAAGTGGTGAAGAACCATCTAGTGTGTAGATTAAAAAAATTATTATATGGTCTTAAACAAGATCCAAGGGCATGGTACTCCAAAATAAATGAGTACTTTATAGATGCAAGATTTAAAAGAAGTAAAGTTGATCCATATGTGTATGTAAAGCATAGTGATGATGAAGTAGTTGCTATTGTATTATATGTGGATGATTTGATCATTACAGGAGATCACACACATAATATTGAAATAACCAAAGATAAACTCAAACAAGCTTTTAAAATAACTAATCGAGGGTTGATGCATTATTTTTTGGGTATGCAAGTATGGCAAGAAAAAGGAAGGATCATGCTTTCTCAAACCAAATATGCTCTTGATGTATTGAATTTTTTTAATATGAGTGATTGTAAACCATCTAATACACCATGTGAAGTGGGATTAAAATTGAGTGCTAACTCTACTCAAAAGAAGGTGGATGGAAAATTGTATAGACAATTAGTTGGGAATCTTTTGTATCTCACCATAACTAGACCAAATATTGCATATACAATTGGTATTGTATCCAGGTACATGGAAGATGCACACATTGAGCATTGGAAAGCGTTTAAGAGAATATTAAAATATGTTAAAGGCACTTATCGACTTGGAATTGAGTACAAATATGGAGGAGAGCCTACTTTAGTTGGATACACAAATTCTGATTATGCAAATGACATTGATGACAAAAAATCAACTTCAAGATATGTTTCATCTTGGGTCAAGACCAATTTCTTGGAGCAGCAAGAAACAAGCAACAATATCACTATTATCTATAGAAGCTAAATATGTTGGTTCATCATAGGCATCTCAATAAGCATTATGGCTTAGAAGACTACTTGAGGAAACACAACACCCACAAGTTTGTCCAACTACCATATTTTGTGATAATCAAAGCACTATCAAGCTAGCAAAAAATTGGTATGTCATGCTAGATCCAAGCATATAGAAGTACATTATCATTTTGTTCATGTATTAATTGAAAATTGAGTGGTGGAGTTAATATTTTGTGGAACAGAAAATCAAATTGTTGACATATTTACAAAAGCACTATCTGAAGTGAAATTTGTTAAATTTAGAAACTTGTTAAATCTCAAGGAAGTTTTTATATATTAATTTTTTGTAATTATCCTGTCCAAATAAACATTATGGGGGGTGTTGGAGATAATGTTTATTTAATAATTTATTTAGATAAGTCTTAGTGTTAAAGGTAATACTTATCTAAATCTTGCAAAATATTCCAGAATATGGAAACTTCCATTTCCTTCTAATTCTTTCCAAACTTTTCCTATTTAGAGGCTTTTATTAGCCATTCTAGGATCTTCTAGAGATTCCTGTGCATCTATAAATACAACAAATTTTCCTTTGTAGATCAACAAGAATCAATGAGTTTTTATGTAATTTGATATCTAAGTATATATAATATTCTAGCACGTTATTTTTCTTATTTGGTGCATTCTCATTTATTTTATCTCCAATATTTTATTTATTCAATACACTTTATAATATCCTTCCTCTTGATGTTGAAATTGCTTCACAAGAAATTATGCAACGAGAAGAGGTAAGAAAATTTTGAATGAACTTATCAGAACAATAGATGGACTGCTAAATTTTTTACTAAGGAATTTCCAATGCATGTACTTTACTTGGACATCTCCCTTTATCTAAATAATGTATACCATACATTTTGTGGGAATTTTTAGGATGTATGCTAGTACTTTCTATGTTAGATGAGTGACATATTTCTCTTTGGTTCCTTGATAATTTTTCTATGCTAGTTCATTCCAATCTATATGTATCTCCATGTACATATCTGTATCTGTGTGTATTTTTATTGCTCTTATTTCTAAGAAAATATCTTTATTTTATTAGGTAAGAGTTACTATAGTTGCCCTGTACAACATTCGTAGTTCATTGTAGGAAATTTTTGGCTTTCAAGTCAAATCTTATGTTTAAAATGATGTCATAATAACAATTTTTTATTTTTAGTGCAAAAAAGTATGATTTGGATGGCTTGACAAATATTTGCTTTCTATCCTTATTTCTTTCCTTTAGATTAATAATGTGGAAAACCAAAGGGCGCATTTAGTTCTTCTATTGGCCAATGTAAACATAAGATTAGAGCCTAAGCTAACACCTCTCAATGTGATTGGTGCTCTTCCATATCAAAAAACTTATGTAGCCATGATTTTTGTGAGTGAAAAGTTCATTTCTTTGTCTAATTTTTGATAGTTTATATTTGCAACTTGACAAATGTGCAATAGATTTTGTTATGGGTAAGTTGTTCCACAAAATTTTAACTCCACCATTCAATTTTCAATCAAATCACAAACAAAATGATGATGTACTTCTATATGCTTGGATCTAGCATGATATACCAGATTTTTTTCTAGCTTGATAGTGCTTTGATTATCACAAAATATGGTAGTTGGACAAACTTGTGGATGTATTTTTTTCAAGTAATATTCTAAGCCATAATGCTTCTTGAGATGCCTTTGATGAACCAACATATTTATATTTTTTAGATGATAGTGATACTATTGCTTGTTTCTTGTTGCTCCAAGAAATTTGTCTTGACCCAAGATGAAACATATGTCCTGAAGTTGGTTTTTTGTCATCAATGTCACCTACATAATCAAAAATTGTAATTCCAACTAAATTCGGTTCTCCTCCATATTTGTACTCAATTCCAAGCCAATAAGTGACTTTAATATATTTTAATATGCTCTTAACTACTTTACAATGCTCAATGTGTGGATCTTCCATGTACCTAGATACAATACCAACTGCATATGCAATATCTGGTCTAGTTATGGTGAGATACAAAATACTCCCAACTAATTGTCTATACAGATTCCCATCCACCTTCTTTTGAGTAGATTTAGCGCTCAATTTTAATCCTGCTTCACATAGTGTATTAGATGGTTTACAATAACTCATATTAATTTATTTCAATACAACAAGAGCATATTTGGTTTGAGAAAGCATGATCCTTCCTTTTTCTCGCCATACTTGCATACCCAAAAAATAATACATCAACCCTAGATCAATTATTTTAAAATCTTGTTTGAGTTGATCCTTGGTTATTTCAATATTATGTGTGTGATCTCTTGTAATTATCAAATCATCCAAATATAATACAATAACAACTACTTTATCATCACTATGCTTTACATACACATATGGATCAACTTTACTTCTTTTAAATCCTACATCTATAAAGTACTCATTTATTTTGGAGTACCATGCCCTTGGAGCTTGTTTAAGACCATATAATGATTTTTTAATCTACACACTAGATGTTCTTCACCACTTAAATAAAAAATCTTGGTGGTTTTTGTAAATTTATTCCTTTAGATCACCATGTAGAAATACACTTTTAAAATCCATTTGAAAAAAATTCCAACCAAAATTTGGAACTAGAGCAACTCTTGTACAAATTGAACACATTTTAGCAACTGGAGCAAAGGTTTCAATATAATCAATGCCTTATGTTTGTGAGAAGCCTCTAGCCACTAGTCCTGCCTTATATTTTTCAATAGCTCCATCTAATGTGAACTTTACTTTCTAGGTCCACTTGCAACTGGCCAAACTTTTACCTTTTGGAAAATTTGTCAATTCCCAAGTGAAACAAAGAAAAAAATAATGATAATGATGATGATGATGTGTATATATATATATATATATGTGGATATGTGTGGGGTGATTGAATAATGACCTATTTTCCTAGTTTCATTCAAAATGCAAGCTATAATATGCAAATGAAGAATAAAAATCAAATTTGACATAAACAATAACCGAAAGAAAAATATGGAAAGGGGAAAAAAATGTGTACCTTTATGCAAAAGTCACCTTTTGAAGCTCATTGAGGACTCATTTTCCCTATGGCGAATGGGTCTTGGCTAGGGTTTCTAGAAATTTCTTTCTAGATTCTCTTATGTTTGGTCTGCACTTCCAAATTCCAGGTGTTCACTATCAAACAACTAGAAATAAATTTTATAGAGGACATTCCATGATTTGACAACTTTTCTTGAACCTTTGACAACTTTGCAACTTTCTTCATTTTTTTCTCTTTGAAGGATCTTAAACCTAAAATATGCAATCACACATCAAAGAGAGAGAAATTTTGTTTGTTAGGTGAATGGGGGTTCAACTTGGTCAAACCCTATTTTGGTAATTAAACCTTGAAATGAAAGAATGAACCATGAAGGAATGATGAATGAACAACACTATGTAGCAACTCACCAAACCTTATTTGAACCTTGGATTTGTAGATCTGCAAATTTACATGGATCAACTTCAATGGATGAGGATCTTGATCATGAAGCTTGATATGAAACAATTTCTTTGATATGTTTGAATAGATATTGAACAATACATAACCATATTAGCTCAAACAACATGCATGATGCAATAAATCTTTGACATAATAATGGAATATTGATTGATGCAATAATCTTCTACAAATCTACCCTTGAATTCCTTGAAAATTCTCTTGAATACTCTCAATAGTGCTCTTGTGAAATATTAGGATGCTTGAATCAAAATTGCTAGGTGAAACTAACTGAAATAACCTTGTATTTATACATTATCATAACATTAATTCCTAAAATTAAAATATCACAAGCCAACATTGAATTATGGATTTGAAATCATTAAAATACCACCAAAAACATATTCAAAAGAGAGGTCTTAGGTCTAAGTGAGGACCCCTAGGTCCTAGGACACTTACCTAGGACACACATTACTCAAGGTTGAATATTATGCTAAATTATGGTCCTAGATCTAAGTGAGGACCCATTCACCCTATGGCGAATGGGTCCTAGGTCACTTACCTAGGACACACATCTTCCAAAGTTAAGTGTTATGTAATGGAATTTATGAATGTCGGGTTTTATTCCTCAAAAATTACATTTAATTAGGCTTGGATTTGAATTAAAGGGGCCAATTAAGGAAAATTAACCTCAATCAATTAATAAAGTCCTAGATTAATGTGAAAGTGTAAAGGTACACCTTACAACACCAAAAATAAGGCAGAATTAAGTCCATTTAATCTAAAGGGTTCTAAACTTAATGTGAATATGAAATACATATTATAACACTAAATTAAGGCAACATTAGGCTCATTTTATTATTAATTCTTCCCAAATTAAGTGTGAAAAAGGGATACTTTTTCCTACACTACATTTTTCCCCCACTTTAGTGAGAGTATGACCCAATGTCAAACTCACACTAAAGTAGAAATTCAAGACACTTATGTATGCAACAATGACAAAGATACACAATAATACAACATCAAAGATGAGGAAGATCAGGCCTAGACTATCCAACACGATGTGGAACACATCTAAGCTTTCATTTTGTGCTCACTCTGAGGTAGTGGAACTTTAGGCTATCCACTAGGTGAGTCTCCCAATAAAGTGGCTTAGTGATAAATTCATGTCAGGTCTACATGCTCTCATCGTACAATGAGAAATCCATGCCTCTGTGTTGGCTTCTCATCATACTAACCATACCAAAGCTATCCCTCTAATAACTTCAATAAGGTGCCACAAGGCAAGAATCCATAGGAAATCAAGGTGTGTTATGCTAGGTGGCCTTGAATTTAGGGTTCGAGCTTCATAAGGTTAGCAAGTTGTGTTATGCCAAACACTTATGAACATTATATATATATGAT
Source organism: Sequoia sempervirens (assembly GCA_007258455.2). NCBI lineage: Eukaryota > Viridiplantae > Streptophyta > Pinopsida > Cupressales > Cupressaceae > Sequoia > Sequoia sempervirens. The sequence continues at coordinate 22,692 of VDFB02254388.1, forward strand.
TTTTTTTTCAAAGGGATCTTGCTTAGTTAGTGTAAGGTCTTCTTATTAGGGAATATTGTGCCTAATGTCTCCAAGAGAGGACAAATCAAGAGTAAAATATTGACAACTTAGGGAATGTAGTGTGTCACATCAACACTAACAGGAAAGTTGTACGCTAAGAAATATCACACTCTTGGAGGACATCAAACCCAATGACACCACCAAGAAAAAATAATCACACCATCAATCATAAAAAAATTTGAAATATATTATCGATGTATTCCCCCACTTTAAAGTGGTTTCTAACACCATTGATGTGAGAAATTTCTTTAAAGTAGCCAATGTTCAATCCTAAGACATGAGAGCTTCCTCGTAAAATCCCTATGCCAAGTCATATGTTTCTAAAATAAAGCTACATCACGAAAAAGGAGGGAGGGTTTGCCCCCAAAATACATAAGGGATCTATGGATTTGGGGTTAGTATATCTTTGCTACAATGTTGTTATAGAGTTCAAAAATTTCATCATTCCCCAATTACTCATAGAACTGGAAGAATGACACCTAGAGAGAAAAAACAAAGAAAAAGCCATTGGGTCAAAATGGAAGAGACCTAAATGTCTGGACATATAGAAGAATGTAGATACATATAGAGGAATGCATAAAAAAGAGAGAGAGATACACCAAATGAAATAGTATGAGGGATCACATTATGCACATGCAATCACATAAAGAGCATGAAAACATAAACAATGTAAAAGAATAGTGTAATAACCCATCCTAAATTATTACTTAATTAATATTATTGTAAATGACACATGAATATATTCAAATTAAAAAGACATAACTAAGTAGATATAGTCAATCATAGCAACAAATGTCCATTTAAAATGAGTCAAATATTTGTATATTCAATTCAAAAGTCAAATTAAAATATCAAGTTTGACTTGGCTCCTAAGGCCAAAAAATCATTACATTGTACAACTTTACATCAAATACATGAAATATTACATCAAGTTACATCTTAGACTAAAATAGTCTTGTGTACAACTAAGGTTCCTCTTGATGCTCACCTCCACTGGTGGACAAGAACATGGTTGAAGCGCTTTATCACCCAACAACGAAGCTTACGCTTCCCTAGAATTCTCCAACTTGAAGAATACCCAACCCTACATAGAAATTTTAGCAAGAGAACAATCTACAAGGTGGAATGTAGTGCGTTCCCATACATCAACATGCAATTTCTATCTACAAGTTAGAAAAGAAAATGCAAGATCTATGATAGGAATGGCAGAGAGTGATATCACAGAGTTCATACATACAAAATGAACTATATTTATTTTCCAAGAATATAAATGTGTTGCAACAACAACAAACAATTGGTTCTGGTAAAGCAATCCTATACTCTTTGAACTCCATTTCAACACCTGTACCAGAAGGTAACTTTCCACAATACATCTCATAACAACTATCTACCCTCTAGCAGGATCTACCCTAAGGTGCTCTAGTCTACTTATGGATCACTGTTCTATTCAAGTAAAAGAATATTCTTCTCACGTATGTCTATGAAAAAGAAGAATCAAATTACTAATTTACTCTCTAAACAAAAATCAGATACATGATTCAAATAGAGCAATTCAACAATCAGTCATATCATTCTCATGACACATGTTTACTTTTCAACATAAGCATTATCCATTTTAAAATGAATTAAGTAAAAGAACAAAAGAAGGTATGTCACAAGTATGTGTATGTACATAGATGAAGTCTATGTGCATACACATATATGTGCCTACTTAAGTTATTGGTTTGTGCATACATTCTGAAATAAACCATTAAATTAGATTGCAATCATTAAATAACATTCCATTTGACATTTCTTTTGTCAAAATAAAGAATCTAGAACAATTCTATATTGACAGTTTCACACATATTGTTGCTTTTTTTGCATTCTCACAAAATTGTGATTATCTAACATTGTTGTTTACATATGAGCATTCACTTTTTTTAAAAGAACCAGTATTGTTTCCTACTAAACAGTTATAAAATAGGTTGTTTCATATAGAACATTCACAATTTACAAATAATCAATATTGTTCCAGCTAAGCAATTTAATGAACAAGACTATTTCTAGTTAAACAGTTTAATGAACAAGACTGTTTTCAACTACACATATAACTTTACAACAAATCAATGTCATTTGCAACAGAACATTCATTGTTTGCATCCATACAATGTTGTTTCAGACTAAATAGTTAAATTTTATGGAAAAACAATGTTGTTTCCAATAGAACATTCACTATTTTCAATTACACAATGTTGTTTCTAGCTATTCAAATACTAAATGATAACATTACAATTTAATGTTCACTATTTTTAACAAAACATGGTTATCTTATAATGAACAGATAATGAACAATGTTGTTTTTTCCATTATCAATTATGGTCTACAACTAACTCATATGTCATTATCAAGGAAAAGCCATAAAATTGCATTAACAACATCAATCTAATGCAACTTCATACATGAGAGAATAATATCCATTATTCAACATTTTGAATACATAAACAACACTAAAAATTTATTGAGCAATTATATATGAATATGATAAAATTGAATTGACATACTCATCAATTTGAAATTGAGCAACCATTCGGTCAAGGGACAAAATTCAAAAAAAATTGAGGTTCTTAACAGAACCCATGCCTTTCAAGGTCATTAAAAAAGCACTCACTAGTCACTCTAGGAGTGACTACCCCTTATGTGACCGGTACATATCTTTCTTACCATATCAAGGGTCATATTCAAGAATATCCATATAGGCTTGTTGGTTTTATACCAAATATTTTGACATGCAAACTCATATCTATATTTATTTTAAAGAATAATCCCATTGATCATGAAGATTGAACCATACAAGGGTTAATGAATACCAAACTTAAATATTCCATCGTTCCTATTGAACAATGGTGGCATCATTATGCATACATTTGACACATTCTAAGCAATTGTTTAAGCCCTTTACCATTATCGGCCTAGTCAATAATGGGAATCGATACATTTGAAAAGAAAACATAGGGTATTATGCCCCTCTCATAGGATCGACAATCGATCCTCTACAAGGTTAAACACACTAAAATACACACTTGATCATAATGAAATTCCAATATCCATAGTATGGATAACACCATCATGATATTTTAAGTGACAATCACATCTTTAATGGCTCCAAGCCTCTACCTAGCTCTATAAGCTAGCCGATAAGACTCTAACTTAGATAACACTCATGCAATTTAGGTCGTAGGCCATGTGACCCCAAAGAGATGGTCGATATTACACAACATTCAGCTCAAGGTCATAACAACATAGATAGAGAATTACATTTTTACTGTGCTATTGAACCATTCACAAAATGAAGAGAATACCACTAGCATGTTATGGAAATGATCTAATAAAATCAAGCTTGTTTCTAAAAGAAATAAAATTACCTTAATATTTGAGCTTTTTTTGAAGCTTTCCTCTGATTTTTCCACTTCCACGAGCTCTTCCTTGTTTTTTTCCTTTCGGCTAGTTGATTCAATTCACTGTGTTTTTTCTAGGGTTATGAATTCAAAATGGAAACAATGTTTTTGCATGTTGTTGGGCGTTACCATTATGGAATTATTTCCATAGTCGTCAACCACTAGATCTTGATTCAAATATTTCCATAATATTTATGGAATACCATGTCCTTCATGGGATGCCTTCATAATTTTCATTTGATTTTCAAACAATCTAATATGGATAATATCGATTATCGAATTCAATTTCAAAAGAATATCAATAGGTATATGTATATATTTATATATATATATATATATATATATGTATGTATTTATGTGACATTCATTCATATTCACTATATCTATTCTTCATTTTATATATATTTATATACATACACACACACACACACACACACACACATATATATATATTAAATAATAACTTTATTGCACTTCGAGCATCCATATATAATTTTCACATAATGAAACTCTTATCATTTTTAATCATACTTTAAAATATGTACTTTTGTTTTCTTCAAAACATAGAGTTTAGGTAGACAATTTAATCTACAAGCCATCCATTTTCAATCACTGAAACAATTAAAATCATGTAATTATGTTCTTCTATTTATGCAACATAGTTCAAATGCAATTCATCATGCCATTTTTGGTGTTTGTGCCCATATTCAATCTGGCTTACCATTCGATATGGCTAAAAAATCCCACTTCAACCATGTTATCATCCTTCAACCTATCACCTTGCAACTACACACACTTGCACTTGCAAAATTCATTAGTAATGTTCAATTCTTGATAACATATAAGATAATTTCAAAAGATCGCATAGTCAACATCAATCAACCTCTTTCAATCTATTTTGAAAATTTCCAAAAATTTCCATTTAATATATATTGAATTTCTTCAATAATTCAATTTACCATATTCTAATAAATATGCAATAAAATTGGGTTATGAAATCCTTCCCCTCTTGGAAGAGACATCGTCCCAATGTCTATTTAATCAAAATTAAAACATTTATATCTTTTTCAACATCACATCAAATTAAAGCATATATGTCTATTTCAACATCACATAAAACTATATATGTCTATTTCAACATCACATCAAATTATATATGTCTATTTCAACATCACATGAAATTTAAGCATATATGTTTATTTCAACATCACATCAAATTGTTCCAAGTTAAAACATCATAACTTTTCAATCCAAAATTTTCCAAGAAAATTTGTTAAATTCTCTTTCTCAAGAAAGCAAATGTGGAAAGGAGCATTCTATTTCTTCCACATCCTCCCAAGTACCACTGTCTTCTAAGTACTGGTCCCATTGGACCTTAAACTAAGCAATATCTTTGCTTCACAACTTAACGTTGCATCTATCCAGGATTCTAATGGGATCCACTAGCACCACTCTTGGATCTTGTACCTGCAAGGATTGCCAATCAAGCACATGAGTCACATCAGGATGATATGGCTTAAGCAAGGAAACATGAAACACATTATGAAGTCGAGCCAGAGTAGGTGGTAGAGCTATTCTATAAGCAACTGGGTTAATCACTTCCAATACTTCAAATGATCCCACATATCTTGGGGCCAACTTGGAAGACTTTCCAAAAGCAATAGAGCTTTTATGAGGTCTAACTCTCAAGAAAACTTTATCCTCAGTTGCGAGTTGTCTAAGAGTTTAGTTCTTGTTGGCATAACTCTTCTATTAGTCTACCACCTCCTTTAATCTGCTCTTAATGACCCTCATTTTTTCTTCCATTTCCTTAAGCATTTTAGGTCCTACTATGATTCTATCCTCCAATTTATCCCAATTGATGGGTGTATGACACTTCCACCCATACAGAGCTTCAAATGGTGCCATGCCTAGGGATGTATGATAAGATTTGTTGTAAGAAAAGTCTACCAAAGGAAAATATTCTTCTCACCTATATTGTTGGTCCATATAATACATTCAGAGGAGGTCTTCGACTACCTGATTCACCCTCTCAGTCTACCCATCAATATGAGGATGATAAGTCAGCTAAAATTTAGTTTGTCCCCCAATGTAGCATTCAGGGTTGTCCAAAACCTTGAGGTCATCTATGTGTCCCTATTAGAAATGATAGTCTCTAGCACTCCATGCAAGCTAAAGATCTCCAAGATGAATTTCTTATCTAGGGTCAATGATCCATGCTTAAGGTTTCCTAGAATGAAGTGTGCAACCTTAGTCAGCTTGTCAATCACGACCAAGATAATATCATGCTTGTTCTTGCTCAACAACAATTCCTGAACAAAATCCATAATGATTACCTGCCATTTATACTCAAGTATGTCATGAGGATACAGTAACCTGGCTAGATGTGCATGCTCATCCTTGAATCGTTGACACTCTAAGCATTTGGCTACACACTCCACTACATCCTTCTTGAGTTTAGGCCAAAAATATAGAGTCTTCAACTCTGCTATCATCTTGGATACTCTAAGGTGTCCTGAATAAGGTGCATTATGAACCTCTTCTAAAACCAACTTCCTTAGCTCTCCAAAGTCAGGAATATACATCCTTCTCTGATATCTCAAAATACCATCTGGTTGGATCTCATACTCATCGAACTAATGATCTGAAGGATTTGCTACTAGGGCGCTCTTCACTCTCTCATAGTGCTCATGCCCTGGCAGATATTGAATCACCTGTTGTCTCAAGTTAGACCTTGTTGAGATCATGGCTACCAAATGTCTTTGTCTACTAAGAGCATCAACCATTTTTTTCTCTTTTCACTTTATATACTCAATTCCAAAGTCATACTCAATAAGGAATTCCAACCACCTTCTTTTCTATGCATTAAGATTTGGTTGAGTAAATATTTATCTCAATCCCAAGTGGTCTATCTTGAGTTCAAATGGCTTTCCCAAAAGGTAATTCCTCCACATTTGTAAGGCATGGACTATTGCAGCCAATTCTAAATCATGAGGCATTTAATTCACTTCATGTTGCTTGAGCTTCCTTGATTCATATGCTACCACTTGTTCGTCTTGCATTAATACTACTCCCAATCCCTCTCCTAAAGAATTTTTTATTACTATGAATCTCCCATTAGGATCAGGGATGGTCAGCATTGGTGTTGTCATGAGCCTCTCCTTCAAGATTTGGAATGCTTTCTCACATTTCTCAGTCCATTCAAACAGCGTTACCTTTCTTTAGATTAAGGTAATAAGAGATGCAATCTAGGAGAACCCTTGCACAAACTTCCTATAGTATTATGCGAGGCCTATGAAGCTATATAATTCTAACACATTTTGAGGTAGTGGACATTCCACGATCACCTTGATCTTCTCAGGGTCTACCAAGACTCCTTCAACTGAAATGATATGGCCTAGATAGTGCACCTTGTTTTGATAGAATGAACACTTGGACAACTTCCCAAAGAGTTTCCTTTCTCTCGGTTGCTGAAAAACTATCCTCGGGTTCCTATCATGTTCTTTGATAGTATTTGAGTAGACTAGGATGACGTCAGTGAAGATCAAAACAAAGTCATCTAAGTAGTCTTTGAATACACTATTCATGAGGTTCATAAAATTTGTCGGTGCATTAGTCAAACCAAAAGGTACCACTATGAACTCTTAATGTCCATATTGAGTTCTAAATGTAGTCTTTGGAATATCTTCTTCCTTAATTATCAACTGATGGTACCCTAACCTAAGATTAATTTTGGAGAACACAATTGCTCCCTTCATTTGGTTAAATATCTCATCAATCCTCAGAAGTGGATACTAGTTCTTGATGGTCACCTTGTTCAACATCTGATAATCTATACATAGATGCAAGGTTCCATCCTTCTTTTTCACAAAGATAATCGGTGCTCCCCAAGGAGACACACTGGGTCTTGTAAGCCCTTTGTCCAAAAATTCCATTAACTAGACCTTCAACGAATAGAGTTTATGTGGTGCTCATCTAATAGGGTGCCTTGGATTGAGGCTCAACTCCTAGAACAAGGTCAATAAAAAAGTTGAATTCCCACTTTAGAGGCAAATCCATAAGTTCATCAAGGAATACATCTTGGAACTCCTTTAGAATAGGATAGTCATCTAAATACAGTTCCTTGTTGTTAGGGTTACTGACATGCACAACATAAATTGCATATCCCTTTCGACAAGCCTTCTTGAGTTGCATCACAAAAATCTATCTAAGCTCAAAGGGTCTCTACATTCCACAAACCTCGATTGGGTTTCCATAATTATCTAGATAGTTGACTACCTTATCCTCATAGTTTACTATAACCTTATGCTCAATTAACCAATTTATTCCCAAGATTACATTGTATTAGCCTAAAGGTGCCACATAGAAGTTGACCTGAGTTTGAAAGGTCAGAAGCTCTAACTCACTGCAAAAGAGATAGGTATCTACCATCCGCTCTGCTCGATTCTATATTGGATTGTCCATGAATTTTCCATGTATCCAGGTCTAATGGGTATATTGGATATTATTCTAGGATCTATAAAAAAATTAGTAGCTCCAGTATCAATTAAGATAGAGATAGATTGACTATAGAGCTCACCCATCAGCTAAATTGGTGAAGTCTGATACTCTGACTATTTATTATCCACTACAGTGTGGATCTGGTGATGCTAAGTTTGTTGATAGCTTCCTTCCTTTGAAAACTTTGACCGTTGAGGATAATTCGAGGAATAATGATCACCTCCACAAGTATAACATCCATCACGAGGCCCTTTGCGACCTCCTGGTTTGTCCTCTCTAAAGCCCTTCTGCTTATGGTCATCTTTACCTTTGCTTTTGTTTGCCTTCTTATTCTTTCCACCATTACCATCTTCATCCCTCTCCTACGACTCACTTCCCCTCTTGAGATTGTGGATCTAATGGCTCTTGTCTCCTTTATGAAATTTCTTTTTATCGTACTGCAACTTAGGATTCGAGTCGTTACAGAGATTGGATAACTACTATAGCTTTTGTTCTTGTTTGGTGTCTTTTTGGAAGACTTCATTCATGCTAAGAGGTTCATGCATATCCATTTTAGCTCCTATGTGGGATCTTAGTCCCATTATGAATTTTTGGATACGAAACTATTCATCTCCCTGATACTGTGGCACATATTTCAACAAGCTGGTGAAATTTCCCTAATATTGGATCACAGTCATGTTTCCCTAAGTTAGATTCTATAATTCCATTACTTTCTTGTCATAGAAAAGTTATGGTAAACATCTCTTCCTAAAATATTGGAGGAAGAGTTCCCAAGTGATCTCAACGGGCTGAAGATTCCTTTCTAACTTCTCGTTATCCCACCAAGTAGCTGCTTCACCTGAGAGTTGATACGTATCCCATACCACCTTGGTCTATTTAGAAAGGTTACAGAGCCCAAATTATTTTTCCATCTCTATAATCCAAGCTTCAACTCCTACTCTGATAGCCTTACCATCGAACTTGGGTGGTGCTACCCATTTGAGATCATTTCCAAGCTCTTCCTTAATTTGTCCTTGTGGACTTGCCCTTGGACCACCATCTCCTTAATTTCCTTCTGCATTCATGCAGTCCTATTCCTCGCATTCCACTCAGACTTGTTGCTCTATGATATCCATGTGAGACTCTTGCCAGTTCAGAAGCTCTAGAATTTTCTATATCCTCTTGTTAGGTCTGTTATTGGAACCACTAACACCCATATCTTTCTTGGTGGTCACCATGTTGACTCACACTTAATCCTACAACACATTCATGATTATTGCATCTCAACACTAGATTCTACAAATAAACATTCTTATTCTACATTGCATAATTCACACATGTATACATCCCTTAATCATAGAAGACATACACATTCATACATAATAAACACATTTTGGATTCCTTCGTTTGAACACACCAAAAATATTATCCGATTTTATTTATATTAAAGGTGACTCAATAGACCCTTATTTACAAAAGGCTTCTTGTTACATCATTTTGTTTTCTCGACATCAGAAAGAGGACATTCCTCTAGGTCCTCATCTGAATTTACATCAAACTTTATAGAAGAGGATGGTTGAGCACGCATGATCTCCTTTTCCTCTTTAGTCAACAAGGGTGCATTGGGTCCACACCCTAGAGGCCAATCCTAGATTATGAAAAGCTCTTTTATCTTAGTTGTTCACTTTTCCTCAATCTTCAAGCCTCTCTCTATCTTGAGTCATTTAAGGGCCTGAGCTATAGTTTTATCATTGGGAATTTTTGATTGAACCTCCATCTTGGCATTTTCTTCCTTTACATCATTCTTACGTGAGCTTCTAACAGTTTTCCCTTTTCTTCCTCTTGCCTTTGACCTTCCCATACCTGTATTCAATCCAGGTTTAGTCAATTCTTAGGAAAACTAAATTTTCGTCAAGGGTCAACTATCCCTAGTCAAACTACGATAGACTCAAAAGGCCTAGAGTTGAACCCTAAGCTCTGATACCAAATGTAATAACCCATCCTAAGTTATTTCTTAATTAATATTATTGTAAATGACACATGAATATATTCAAATTAAAAGATATAACTAAGTAGCTATAGTCAATCATAGCAACATATGTCCATTTAAAATGAGTTAATATTCATATATTCAATTCAAAAGTAAAATTACAATATCAAGTTTGACTTGGCTCCTAAGGCCACAAATTCATTACATTGTACAACTTTACATCAAATACGTGGCGTATTACATCAAGTTACATCTTAAACTAAAATAGTCTTGTGTACAAATAAGGTTCCTCTTTACGCTCGCCTCCACTATTGGACGAGAACATGGTTGAAGCACTTTACCGCCCAACCAAAAAACTTACGCTTCCCAAAACTTCTTCCAACTTGAAGGATACCTAACACTACATGAAAATTTTAGAAAGAAAAAAATCTGCAAGGTGGAATCTAGTGCATTCCCAGACATCAACATGCAATTTCTATCTACAAGTTAGAAAAGAGAATGCAAGATCTATGCTAGGAATGGTAGAGAGTGATATCACAAATTTCATACATACAAAATGAACTATATTGCTTGGCCAAGCATATAAATGTGTTGCAACAACAAACAATAGGTTCTAGTAAAGCAAACCTATACTCTCTTAACTCCATTTTGACACCCATCCCAGAAGGTAACTTTCTACAATACAACATCTCATAGCAACTATCTACCCTCTAGCACCATCTACCCTGAGGTGCTCTAGTCTACTTATGTATCACTATTCTATTCAAGTAAAAGAATATTATTCTCGCATGTGTCTACAAAAAAGAAGAATTAGATTACTAATTTACTCTCTAAATAGAAATTAGATACATGATTCAAATAGAGCAATTCAACAATTAGTTATATCATTCTCATGACCCATGTTTACTTTTCAACATAAGCATTATCCATTTTAAAATGAATTAAGTAAAAGAAAAAAAGAAGGTATGCCACAAGTATGTGTATGTACATAGACAAAGTTTATATGCATACACATATATGTGCCTACTTAAGTTATTAGTTTGTGCATAAATTCTGAAATAAACCATTAAATCATATTACAATCATTAAATAATATTCCATTTGATGTTTCTTTTGTCAAAATAAAGAATCCAGAACAAGTCTATATTAATAGTTTCACACATATTGTTGCTTCTTTTTCTTTCCCAAAAAACTATGATACTCTAACATTGTTGTTTACATATGAACATTCACTATTTTTAACAAAAACAATACTGTTTCCTACTAAACAGTTATAAAACAAGCTATTTCATATAGAATGTTCACAATTTACAACTAATCAATGTTGTTCCAGCTAAGCAGTTTAATGAACAAGATTGTTTCCAGCTAGATAGCTTAATGAACAAGACCGTTTTCAGCTACACATATAGCTTTACAACAAATCAATTTTGTTTGCAACAAAACATTCACTTTTTACATCAATACAATATTGTTTCAAACTAAACAGTTACAGTTTATGATAAAACAATGTCGTTTCCAATAGAAAATTCACTATTTTCAATTACACAATGATGTTTCCAGCTATTCAGATACTAAATGATAACATTACAATTTATTGTTCATTATTTTTAACATAACAAGGTTATCTTACAATGAAAAAAAAATGAACAATTTTGTTTTTGCCATTATCAATTATGGTCTACGGCTAACTCATTTGTCATTATCAAGGTAAAGCAATAAAAATTGCATTAACAACATCAGGACAACCCAACTTCATACATGAGAGCAGAATATCCATTAACTAGCATTTCGAATATATAAACAACACTAAAAATTCATTGAGCAACTATATATGAATATAATGAAATTACTCGTCGATTTAAAACTGAGAAACCATTCAATCAAGGGACAAAATTTAGAAGTTTTTTGGGGTTTTTAACAGAACCCGTGCCTTTCAAGGTCATTAACAAAGCACTCACTAGTCGCTCTAGGAGCGACTACCCTTTATGTGATTGCTACATATCTTTCTTAGCATATCACTTAGGTCATATTCAAGAATACCCTCATAGGCTTGTTGGTTTTATACCAAATATTTTGATATGCAAACTCATGTATCTGTATTTATTTTAAAGAAAAATCCTATCAATCATGAAGATCAAACCATACAAAGGTTAATGAATCCCAAACTTAAATACTCCATCATTCCTACTAAACAATGGCGGCATCATTATGCATACATTTGACACATTCTAAGAAATTTTTTAATCCCTTTACCATTATTAGCCCAACAAATAATGGGAATCAATACATTTGAAAAGAAAACATAGGGTATTATGCCCCTCCCATAGGATCAACAATCAATCCTCTACAAGGTTAAACACACTAAAATACACATTTGATTTGAATGAAATTTTGATAGCCATAGTATGGCTAGCACCATCGTGCAAGTTTAAGTGACAACTGCATCTTTAATGACTCCAAGCCTCGACCTAGCTCTATAAGCTAGCCAATAAGGCTTAACATAGATAACTCTCATGCAAGGCGGGTCATAGGCCATGTGACCCCAAAGAGATGATCAATATTACACAACATCGGCTCAAGGCCGTAACAACATAGACAGAGAATTACATTTTTACTGTGCTATTGAACCATTCAAAAAATGAAGAGAATACCACTAGCATTTTATGGACAGGATAATAAAATCGAGCTTGTTTCTAAAAGAAATCAAATTACCTTAATATTCAAGCTTTTTGTGAAGCTTGCCTCTAATTTTTCAGCTTCCACAAGCTCTTCCCTACTTTTTTCCTTTTAGCCAATTGATTTTGTAGACATCCAATTTGATCACTTCCATATGATCAAACGCGTCTCCTTATTCATCTGGTTGCCCGTCCCCTCTGTCAATATTAATTAAACCAATTATCTAATTAATACCCTGCATCTTGCACAAAGGTCCTAAAGTATTTAATTTAATACTTTTCCCCTCTTCCTCCTCTAAATTAAATAAATATACCATTTTATTTAATTTAGTCATATTCCCCTTTTAAATTAAAATTCATTTTAATTCCTCTTTTCTCTCTCATGGTCACATCCTCCAACTTTTGCAAGTTGGTCCCTAATCCATCTTAATTACCTCATCTTCTTCTAATTAACTAGGGTTAGCATGTGCACACCCTTAATCATCATTAAGGTCACATCCTCCATAATCTCCCACTTGCTTCTAATGAGTCATTAGTCCATCTAACTGAGTACTTGCACAACCTTGATCATTTGATTAGCCTAACCTAATCCTCATCCTATTTATGGCATATGTCCTTGAGTCAACCTTATTAAAGGCTTTCTCCTTTTGGACAAGGCACTCCACTTCCCTATGTGAATTTTTAATTCACCTTTTAATCCCACAAGGCACCCAAAGGGTGCCAGATTAACAAAAGCTACTCCCCACATGTCCTTCACTTACATTCTTTTTATTCTTTCCCATCTCCCCATGAGAATATTTGAGGAATTTTTAATTCCTCACATGTCCTCTCACCCACATGGGGACAAGGACCTCCTTTATGAGGAGATCTTGTCCAATCCCAAGGTACTTTGTGCCCCTCTCCATGTCATGTCCTTCTCCTTCCACCTCATGTCCACTTCATCTTTTAGGGCTAAATCACATGCCACATGTCAAGATGTGAGGGCTTGTGAGTTCTCAACTCACCTTAGCCCTACATCTTGAAATTTGGTGGCTCAATCTTGACCCTCCATTTCTCCTAGGAATTCTCAAAAATCCTATAAATACCCCCTCTTTTCTCTCATTTTGGGGAGATCATTTTGCTAGCCAAACTCTTGCAATTTTGTTTCTCAACTTATACTTAGCCATTTAGCTTGTATCTACTTGCCATCCAAGGAGCATACACATCAAAGATCGAAGGGCCAACCAAAGGATCGATTCAACGCAAGGTATAAAGTTCCATTTTGTTTCTTTTATCTTGTTTTGTTTCCAACTTAGGCTAATCTTGAGGTGTAGGTTGTTTTAGTGTTTATTTGCACTATTTTACTTGCTGCTCTTATTCTAACGCTCAAATTCGACCTATCACAGATTCAATTCACTATGCTTTTTCCAGGGTTATGAATTCAAAATGGAAATAATGTTTTTTCATGTTGTTGGGTGTTAACACTATGGCATTATTGTCATAGCCGCCGACCACCATCTTGACTTGAATATTGCCATAATGTTCATGTTTATATATATATATATATATAGGTATATGCTAACACTGAATTAAATAAGAAATGTATTTCACTTCGAGTATCCATATATAATTTTCACATAATGAAACTCTTATCCTTTTTAATCATACTTTAAAATACATACTTTCATTTTCTTCAAAACACAGAGTTTAGGTAGACAATTTAATCTACAAGCCATCCATTTTCAATCACTAAAACAATTCAAATCATGTAATTATGTTCTTCTATATATGTAAAATAGTTCAAATGCAAGTCATCATGTCATTTGTGGTGTGTGCGCCCAGATTCCATCTGGCTTACTATTCAATCTGGCTAAACAATCCTACTTCAATTGTGTTCTCATCCTTCAAGTTGTCACCCTACAACTACACACACTTGCACTTGCAAAATTCATCAATAATGTTCAATTCTTGATAACATATAAGATAATTTCAAAAGGTCACATAGTCAACATTAGTCAACTTCTTTCAATCTATTTTTAAAAATTCCAAAATTTCCATTTAATATATATTGAATTTCTTCAATAATTCAATTTACCATGTATTATAATAAATATGCAATAAAATTGGGTTATGATAAATAGTAAGGAACATGCGAGTCAACCTATAGTAGGTCATTTGCATCCCAGTCTTGATTAGTATATGCAAAAGGTGGGAAACTATCCAAAGGGAAAACATCAAGTGCCAAACTAGGACACAAAAATTTCAACACTCTTATCATCTTTTAAGTTCATGGAAGAAGAGAACAATGAATTCAAATCATTATGCACTTGTTCATAAATCTTTGCAATATCATGTGATCATCTAAATTAATCTCAATAGGAGGTTGAATGATAATTTCCATGGAAGTTCTTGTTTACATTGCGGCGAAGGTATAGAGTCATCATGCATTGCTTCAGGAAAGTTTAGATTTTTATTTTTTGTATTGCTTTTCTCTTCTTTAGTTTGTAACATACGGGCAATAGCATGTCTACACCTACACTCTCTAGCATTTCAATTTCATTTCAATCTATTGTCAATTTGTGATTGTGTAGGAGTGGTTTTTTCAACCATAGGTTTCTTTTCTTCCCTTAGGGGAGGAACAGAAGGAACCATGGGAGGTTGTTCAACCACTTTCTCTTTGGATTTGTAAACTTGTTTGATTTTATGAGGATATGCTTTGAAAAATAAGTCCTCACAAGGTTTAATAGGTTCAGTAGGCTTGGTCCAAAATAAATCCAATGAAAATTTCCCATAGGAAGACACAAGATTAAAGCCACTATGATGTACAATAAATATTTCATTTCCAAAGGGAAACTTCAAACATTTATGCACAACCGATGAGAGGAAATTCATGGAGTGAAGCCATGGATAGCCTAACTTCACATGAAATTGGTTTGATGACGAGATGATGGTGAATGCAACATTTAATTTTTTCGGTCTGACCTTTAGAGGGAGATCATTTATCGATCCAATCATAGGGAAAGAAAAACCATTATGCATTTTGATTCATGCTTTCAGTCTTTCATATGTATCTTGATAGAGTTCATGCACAAATAAGATTCTTCAGTGATCACATTCTCCACATAGACGGGATCAATTAATATCCCATTAGTAGGTTTCTCATTGGTTCTTCCAACTATGTAAAGAGGACCATTGGGTGCATGTTTGATTATGTCACTTTGTGAGAAAGCAATATCGAGGGGAATTTTGGTGTTACCCTTACAAGGTGTAGCTTCAATAAATGACACCATTTTAATCAGTTTTTCCTCATTTTCATCTTTTGTGTTTTCATCATCTGTGTCAACATTCATCACATCATTCTTTGTGTCACTAACTTTGACAAATGAAATAGTCTGTTTCGACATGGGATCGATAAATATTTGTAATTTTTGGTTAGGAGGAGCTACAAACTTATTACCAAGTGATCATTCACACCTCCAATTTGAAGTTGATTAGAATCAATGAGGCCTTGCAAAAGATGTTTAAGATGCTTACAATATTCTGTATCATGTCCATTTTGTTGTTGGTAATGGAAATAAGTGTTTGATCTATAGTTTGAGGGTAATGGTTTATTAGGATCAAGATCTCTGACAAGAGGTATGGAAATCATATTCTTGTTCACTAGCTGCAACATGATATTATGAAGGGTATCGAGTAGAGAGGTATTTTTTCTATTCCTATCCCCAAAGGAAAAATTATTTATCCTCTTTATAGCAGCCACTTTATTATCAACTTGTTGATTTGGGTGAGGGGAATTAAGCTGTAAAAATCCCCTATTCTATTTCTTGAAAGGTTGGTAACTATTTTGAGATGCGGATTCAGACTTTTCAAGATGGCTAGCAGGATTTTTCACATCACGACTACTAACCAAATTCTAATAGTCACAAAGGGTTGTACATAACTATGTGAAGGATAGGAATTTAAACATCTCAATTTTGGTTTGGATTTTTTTGTAAATTGGCAATAAATATTCACTGAAGGTCGGCATCAGGAATCTTAATTTTTATTTGTGAATAAATCATTTGATATCGTGCTATTAAATTAGTGACTTTCTCATCATCCTTTTGTTTACATGCCATTAAATCAGCTAGGGTCATCTTGGGACCCATGTATATGTGGAAGTGGTTGTAAAATGCATCAATAAGCTCATTGAATGAGTTTATTGAGTTATTCGTTAAAGAGAAAAGCCACTCTAAAGTAGTATTCTTCAAGGATCTAAGGAAGAGTTCAACCAAGAGTTTATCTTCAAAGATGAAATCACTACATAGAGTTGTGTAAGCGGAAACATGGCTAATAGGATCTCCTTTCCCACCATATTTCTTGAATCTAGGAACTTCTATACCTTGTGGCATTTGTGGTCTCAATATCTACAGGGATAATGGGTTGGTTTTGATGTATTGTGAAGGTTGAACATTGTTGTTTTCATTTAGGAAGGTGATTTTTTTTTGAAGGGCTAACATGTTTTGCAAAAGTGTGTTAATGATGGGATCATTGTTGGTATTGTAAGATGGAGGGGAATTATGTGGAGTGGTGTATGTATGTGGAGGGAAAGTAACTTACAGGTTTGTAAGATGAGATGGTTGAAGAGATATGATATTTGAATGAACAAAGCTATAAGGAATCACTGTGGAAATACCTAAGGAAGTGTTGACATTGCTAGTAGGTTGAATGGTTGTGGTGACATGAGTACTAGTATATGTAGGAATAGAGGTGGGAATTGTGGAAGGAGGAATTGAAGTTCCACCTTGGCTTTGGGTATACCCCAAATCTTGAGTACAATTAGTCATGGTATGGATGGTATTGTTAACATCATGCACATTGGTTGTAGGTAAGGAAGTCATGGGAAATGAGGTATGCATGCTATGATCCATAGGGTGTTGATTATCAACACTATTAGAAAGAGATTTGGAAAACCCAAGATCCATAGAAAATAGTGCATCACAGGATGACATGAGTCTCGAACTACATCTTACAACAGTATTGCTAATAGGACACCAAGTTGTAAAGCTCATACAAGATTTCA
This sequence comes from Sequoia sempervirens, assembly GCA_007258455.2. NCBI lineage: Eukaryota > Viridiplantae > Streptophyta > Pinopsida > Cupressales > Cupressaceae > Sequoia > Sequoia sempervirens. The sequence goes on from VDFB02254388.1 coordinate 40,374, forward strand.
CAAACTTAGTGTACACACCCAAAATGGAAAGAGGGTAAAGAGCAATGCAATGACCTAGAATGCAATATGTAAATGCAATTTTCATATTCTAAACAAGATAATTTTCTGATTACACTATGTAAAAACCTGAAAATGAAGTCTTGTAAATGCAATTTTGAAATAACACAATGCACTAAATTTATAAAATTAAGCTAGATATGATCAAATTTATGAAACATAAATTATGCAAACAAAAACAAAAATCTAAAAACAATAAACATGAATGAAAAAATGAATGTTTTAATGCCCAGAAAATCAAAATGTGACCCTAACCAAGGACTCATTCACCCTAGGGCGAATGGGTCCTAGGTGAGGGTTTTGAAACAAGTTTTTATAGATTTTTGAGTAGTTTCTAGATTCTGGTTTGTTACGACAAGTTTCGATTTGATTTTTCTATGAAATGAGGATTGGATGCAAACACGAAATGTGAGAAAATAACAACCTAGAAAACCACTTTGATATGCAATTTTGTTTCAATTTTCAAATGCAAGTTGATATGATGTAATGCAATATGACTAATATTTTTGGTATTTTCCAGATTTAAAGAATGCAAAGATGCAATCTTAAAAACCTTTAAATGAAATGAAAAGTAAAATGAAAACTAGACACCCTAAATAAGATGCCAATTCAATGCAAAGAGATGCAAATGAATGCAAGATCTAAATCTAGAATGAAAAAGGACTCCAAAATAAAAAAATGCAATGATCAAACTTGGGTTCATAAAAGTGAAACAAAGAAAAATTAATGATAATGAGAATGATAATGATGATGATGATGATGATGTGTGTGTATATATATGTGGATATGTGTGGGGTGAATAAATAATGACCTATTTTCCTAGGTTCATTCAAAATGCAAGCTATAATATGCAAATGAAGAAAACAAATCAAATCTGACAGAAACAATAACCAAAAGACAAATATAGAAAGGGGAAAACAATAACCAAAAGGTAGATCTAGAAAGAGGAAAATCTCTCCCTCTCCATGCTTCCTTCTTCTTGCAGAGGGGATGAATTCTCTTGGATTCATGATAATCAGGGAAATATTTTAGTTAAATAGGCGTACAATCTATTGTCAAACCAAGGTAATGTCATGGAGTTGTGGAAGAAGGTTTGGAATCATCACATGGTCTTGAAAGTTAATTTCTTTTGGTGGACTTCCTAGCATAATAGGATTCTTACTCAGGACAATCTAAGGAAAAGGGGGTTCCAGATCCCCAATAGATGTTTTTTATGTAAATGTAATGAAGAATCGATGGATCATCTACTGTTACACTTCTTGTTTGCTATGGAGGTGTGGGAGCTGGCTTTAAGAAGATTGGGAATCCAATGGATTGTGTGTAAGGACATCACTTCCTTTATATTGAGCTGGTATGGACCCTTTACCCACCCTTTAACTCGTGAAATTTGGAACCAGGTCCCTCCCATTGTTTGTTGGTTGTTATGGAAAGAAAGGAACAATAGGATCTTCAGGAATATTGAAATGGATCTGAAAGAGGTGCTTTGGTTTGGGTCTAGGCTCATTGCAAAAAAAATCTCACTCTTCAAAGGGAAAACCCTAGACAAAGGTCCTACTGAGGTGGAAATTAGCATGGAAAGAGCTTGGCATCAGAACCTAGATGCCAACTCTTATGACAACTCAAGGTCCCTAGCTCGGAGTGCCACTATTTAGAAACCCCCTGAGAGGGGCTAGTATAAACTAAATTTTGATGGGGCTGCTAAGGGCAACCCAAGTAGAGCAAGCATAGGAGGTGTGATTAGGGACTACAAAGGAAATCATGTGGCTAGTTATGCTAGGGGGGTTGGTGTCCATTCTTCAATGATTGTTGAAGCTAGAGCATTGTTGAAGGGCTTACAGTTGGTTGTATCCATGGGGATTGATAATTTGCATATTGAAGGAGACTCTAAGTCTATTATTGATGTTGTTAACTTTGACAGATTGCTAGGGTGGAGTACTAAATACATTCTTCTAGACATCAGACTCTTTGTGTCTAAATTAAAATTTAAAGTTGCCAACCATATTTACCGGGAGGGGAACCAAGTGGTTGATTCCTTAGCCAATATGGGTACACACTGGAAATTGGCCAAATGTTGGCATGCTTTAGGGAACTTACCTCCTGACATATAGGGTTTAATATTGAAGGAAAAAACCCCATACCTAACTCATGACGATAACTAAAATGCTCCTAGCTGGCTTATTTGGGGTGTCCACATGCTTGTCTGTTGGGCTATGTGGACAAATTTTACCAATGAGATGAATAACAAGTGGCATTTTTCAAATCATGGGATGGAGTCTGATTTGAAAAAGGAAATCATGAAATGTTGTGTTAAGTACTTGATGATTAACTCTAAGTTGGACCATACCCTACATAATCTCCTCTTGGGGATCATGTTAAACTATCGTATATCCAAGTTCCTTGATTTTGATTTTGATGTGACTAATAACTATGAGATAAAACTCCTTTTTGGCTTTCTTTTGTCTGCTATTTTGGACCCGTGTCCTTTATCTATCCTTTTATGGTTAACTATTTTTTGCCAGCCCCTGATAGCTAACCCTTTAGATGTTTCTAATTCTGGCCCCGCGACCATCTTGCCTGGATTTTTGTGCCTTGTCCATGTGGAAGGAAAACCTTCCTTTCCTTTCATGTCCTACTTACTTAGTCGATTGTATGTGGAGATCCTCATTTATGATCCCGCTAAGATTTCTTTTAGGAATTTACTAGCTCATATGTGTGACTTGTCCTGAGCCTTGATTATCAAAAACTGTCATCTCTGGCCTAAAATCCTTAATGTGTGGTTGATTTTTCACCTTTCTATTTTCTCTAACCTTGTTTTTTCTCAGAGTTCCTGGATATCCAGTGTGTAGAGTGGCATTATGGGAGGTGATAGGGTGCAAACGGAGCCAGATAACTATAATGAATTCTGCAAGGATCCACTTGTTTGGCACATTTGTGTCGAGGGTGGTCTTGCTCCTCTTATGGAGAGACTTGTGGCCCATGACCCTAATCTGTCTGCTTAGTTTTTCAACTCGTGGAAAGATCACCATGTGACTATGGGTGGCATTTCCTTTACGTTGGATGAAGAAGTGATTGCACAAGTGACGGGTCTCCAGTGCACTAGTATGAAGCATCTGAAACATACCAAAACCCAGGACAATGAAAGCATGAACAAGTTCTTTGTGGGGAATGAAGCATCAAGGCGCAACCAATCGGGTTTTGACCGCAAGACCCTCCCTCCATAGTGGGACCAAGTTTTCCTTTCCTTGATGAAATATGTGATGCTAGAAGGTAGGTACAAGACCTATTACTTCTACCATTCCCCTCTATTGAATCACCTTAGGCATAAATTTTTATTAAGCTTTCCTTTTTTCCTGCTTATGGACCTTGAAAATTTTGTTGAGAAATGTGTGGAGGCTGCTACTCTAAATCCTAATGACCCTATTCCCCTGCCTCTTCACCAGGGCCTCATCTTGAGGCTCTACCACTTCTACCTTGCTTTGTATCTGCCTAAACCCATCTTAGTTGTTTTCATTGACGAGATTGAGCTTCCCTATGCGACCAACTTATCTCTGGCTGAATCTAAAGGCCCTGCTAGGAAAAATCACCCAGCCCCTACTGACTCATTGAAACCCAAACCCACTACAAAGAATCTTAAAGGAAACAAGGGAGTGGCCCACAAGGGAGCAGCCCAGACTAGTGAGGTGGCTAGTCTGTGTGAACTCAAGTCTACCCCTGCCAAGACTTCCAGCAAGCACGCCCTAAAGAGGAAATGCAAGGAGGAAGGTAAAATCCTGAAGGAGCCTTCGAGAAAAGAAAAAAATGTGGTGACAATGGACTCTTTGGGGGATATAGTGGTTGTGGAGACGGTGGTTATTGGTTGTGATGCCATCATTAGGCGCTCGGGTAGGCTGGCTAAGAACAGGAAAAAGGTGCAGGTTAAAGATCTAGATACGGAAGAGGAGTTGTTGAACAAAGATAGCAAGGTTGAGGAGGTGTCAGATGGTGAGGAGGAGAAGCTTACGAGAGGTCCTAGCTCCATCCCTGATTTGGGAAAATTTTAGAAGGATGGTTCGGCCTCTCATTCTTAAAATCCCCTGGATGTGGAGTAGGTTGTTCACAACAACACTGTTGTTAGTGAGGAGGAGCTCAGTGTGTTGAAAGAAAGAATGGACAAACTAGACAAAAAACTATGTGGCTCGACCTGCTTCATGGTCAAGCTGGTTCACTATGTCAGGAGTACTTTGTCGGTGGTGATGAAGGATGAGATGGACATGAAAAAGACTAAAGACCGTCAGGAATGGCTGGGCAATGATGTCATCCATCTTCTGTCTAAGAACTGGGAAGATAATAGATAGTATGTTGCTGGTATGTTGTTCATCTGTGTGTTGTTGATCAATTGTGTGTATTTTTGGCTTTCTATTTTTTTATGATTTTATGAACTTGAACTTTATTGGCCCTTGTGGCTCTATGTGAAGGGTACAACACTTTGCAAATGTTTCTTAATTTATCAAAAACAATGCTTACCTTTCACAAAAAGTCACCTTTAGAAGCTCACTGAGGACTCATTTTCCCTATGGAAAATGGGTCCTACCTAGGGTTTCTAGAAATTTCTTTCTGGATTCTCTTATGCTTGCTCTACACTTTCAAATTCCAAGTGTTCATTGTTAGAAAACTAGAAATAAATTCTATAGAGGACTTTATGTGATTTGACAACTTTTCTTACAACTTTGACAACTTTGCAACTTTATTCAATTTTTCTCTTCAAAGGATCTTCAACCTAAAATCTACAATCACACATAAAAGAGAGAGAAAATTTGTTTGTTAGGTGAATTTTTTCCTTGGTCAAACTCTGTTTTGGTAATTAAACCTTGAAATGAAACAATGAACTATGAAGGAATGATGAATGAACAACACTATGTAACAACTCACCAAACCTTATTTGAACCTTGGATTTTTAGATCTACAACTTTGCATGAATCGACTTCAATGGATGAGGATATTGATTATGAAACTTGATGTGAAACAATGTCTTTGATATGCTTGAATAGATATTGAACACTACATCACCATATTAGCTCAAACAACATGCATGATGCAAAAAATCTTTGACATGACAATCGAATATTGATTGTTGTAATAATCTTCTACAAATCTTCCCTTGAATGCCTTGAAAATGCTTTTGAATACTCTCAATAATGCTCTTGTGAAATCTTGGGATACTTGAATCAAAATTGATAGGTGAAACTAAGTGAAATAGCCTTGTACTTATACATATCTTAACATTAATTCCCAAAATTCAAATACCACAAGTCGACATTGAATTATGGATTTTAAATCATTAAAATACCACTAAAAAACATATTCAAAAGAGGGGTCCTAGGTCTAAGTGAGGATCCATTCTCCATAGGGGGAATGGGTCCTAGGCCACTTACCTAGGACACACATTACTCGAGGTTGAACATTATGCTAAATTAGGATCCTAAATCTAAGTGAGGACCCATTCCTTGGTCACTTACCTAGGACACACATATTCCAAAGGTAAATGTTGTGTAATGGAATTTATGAATGTCAGGTTTTATCCCTCAGAAATTACATTTAATTAGGGTTGGATTTGAATTAAACAGGCCAATTAAGGAAAATTAACCTCAATAAATTAATAAAGCCCTAAATTAATGTGAAAGTGTAAAGGTACACCTTACAACACCAAAAATAAGGCACGATTAAGTCCATTTAATCTAAAAGGGCCCTAAACTTAATGTGAATATGAAAGACATATTACAACACTAAATTAAGGCAACATTAGGCTTATTTTATTATTAATTATTCCCAAATTAAGTATGAAAAAGGGATACTTTTCCTACACTACATCAAGTTCCATTTTTCATCAAATAATTGTATTCATCTTGCAAATTACTACTTCCCATTCTTCTTTTCCTTTTGCTTCCTCATATGTACTTGGAGTGTCAACTTGAATCACCCTAGTCATAAAAGAATTGTTAGCAAAAATATTCCTAGGACCTTCTTGGTAGATTTTTAGAATAGTTCTAGTCTTCCTTGTATCTTCATCATCACTTTCACTTGATGCTTCAACTTGTGTTCCTTCTCCTCTTGTAGAAGATTGCACACCTTGATTTGGATCATTAGTGTAAGTAGACTTTTTTTCTTCAATCAAGATTGGAAAGTAAGATAATGTAGGAGAATGATCACTTTCAATATCTTCATCAAACCATACATTCCTTTTGATATGAATTTTTTTTTTTTAGGATTATATAAGCTATATCCTTTTGACTCCTCACTATACCCAACCATTATGTATTTCTCATTTTTCCTTTCAAGCCTATTTCTCTTTTCATCAAGAATGTGGGCATAAGCATTACATCCAAAGACTCTAAAATGAGACACTATAGTATTTCTACCACTCCATGCCTCTTCTGGTGTTATGTTAAAAACCGCCTTAGTAGGTGTTCTAATCAAAATATAATCTACAGTATAAATTGCTTCAACCCAAAATTTAGCTTCTATATTTCTAGAGTGTAACATGCATCTAGCCATTTCTATTATAATTTTCTTTTTTCTTTTTGCAGCTCCCTTTTGTTGGGGTGAGTAGGAGACAGTTGATTCCTTCTTTATACCGTGTTGTTTACAAAATTCAAAGAAATCTTTGTTCATATATTTGGTACCTCTACATGTTCTTATTATCTTTAGAGATCTTGTTAGTGTAAATAAAGTCTTGTACCTAGTTAATTCATTACTAGGGGATTTAAATTTATGTATGTTAAGTTTACTTAGGTCTTAGGAAGTAATCTTTATAGGTGTTAGTTGGCATTACTTTTTATCTTATCTTTTGACTTGTGACACATGTGAGCCTAGGTAGTTTTGATTAGTTGTCTCATGTCATATGATTTAGACACTTGTCATAATCCTATGACATCTTGTATCTCACCTTGGCTATATAACCAAGGAGTTTGTACTACATTTTCATCAAATCATATCATTGAATCATATTGATAAGAATATAGTTTATTCTTGTCATATTCATATTCTCTCTCTTTTGATTTCCATTTGGCCTCAAAATCTTGGTAGCCATAGCCAATTCTAACATGGTATCAGAGTGGGTTGGGTACCATTGGATAGTCTTTTTTTGAAGACAGATGGTAAATCTTGAAAAGTTGAGTATTCTCTTCTCTTGCATCGTATGATGATCTAGAGAATAAAAAAAACTTGATAGAAATACCAAATTTGGGGGTTCCATTTTGTGGCTCTTTATTGCAAGTTCAAATTGGAGCTTTTTGGTGCAAATCTAAGCTCACCATTACATCCGAAAGGTTTGAGAAAGTTGATTTTTCCTTTTGTTTCATCCAAATCAGACATATGAGGCCAAATATATGAGGGTTTGAAGTTGAAGAGTGGTTGCCAGATCTAGAAGGTAGCTACAATTTTGGAGCATTTTGAGTCAAATCCAACCCTTCCTGCCATCACATCTAGAAGGGCCCAAAACCCTAAGATCGACTATCAATTCAACCTTTTGGAGCAATTTTTTGGTGAGGCAAAAAAAATTTCCCAGGGAGCCATATGGCCCCCCAGGTCATCATAATTGTCAATAGTACGATTCTAAAAATAAATTAAAAATTATTTCGCTTTAGAAATTTTTGAATTTTTTTTAAATAAATTTTGGGGTCAATTATATTTTCTGTAAAAGTTTATTGTAAAAGGCATTCAAAAACTTTTTATTTCAAAATATATTCAAAGGTAAGGCCGAGTCGTACCTACAGCCTGCGCAGTGATAGTCATGGTAGGTACCGGCCTTGCCAGTAGTGCCACGTGGGGGGCAGCCAGTGGCCTGTGTTGACTCCCTCTCCCATGCGCTTAGTCATATTGTGAGCCCTATCATTATCAATCGGTGGTTGCATTATTCAAACATCTAGTAGACTGTTATTAAAAAAATGATGGTGGAAAAATTTTGAATCTATCGGCAATCTCCAAGTTTAAATATGATGCCAATATTCTTTACACCTAGTGGACAGGTCAAAGATTCTTCAAGAATATTCGAAGGGAATATGCTTTTTCGACGAGCATCAATTTTAAGCCCGAGAACCAAGGGCCACAATGATGGCTAAACGACCATCAAATTTAATCGAGTGATAGGTTGACGTCAACATGACATTAGCAATTTCTAAAAAAAAATTCCCCCCCTCACCGTTGGTATTTTTTACTTTTCAGTCTAACTTTGAAGCTCCATAACTTGGTCATTTTGACTCCTTTTTTCAAGGCATTTTTTTATTTGGGCTAATTTTTTGAGCTCTTCATAGTGGTGCAATCCGTTTTTATTTTTGGCTCCTAGTTTTTCCAAAAATTGCAAATTCTCATAGGTTTTGTTGCTTCATCCTCATTTTGGGAACTTCGGGAGCTCATATCTTGCTCCTATGGTAACATTTTTGGGTGCATTTTTTTTAAAGTGCATAATTTTTCGTGTACTTTTCATTGGTATTGATCAGATTGATCTCATTTTCTACCAAAAATTGTACTTGATTTTGTGGCCTATTTTGGCAGCTATAAGCACTAAGATCAAGTCTAGCTTGCTATTTTTGGCATCTAGCAACTGTAAACGCACTAAATATAAAGTGAAAAATCATATATTGCTTGGAGGGGTTTCCTAATTGAGTAATTTGGGGGGGTATCTTGGTGCACTCTTTTGATTTGTTTGCTTGTGCTCTCTCATTTTTCATGGATCATTCTAAGGTTCCTTTGCTCACATCATATAACTATTCAACATGGCATCAAGATGCATGGAGTATTCTAATGACAGAAGGTCACTCTCTATATGTTAAAATTAAGGTTCTTGAACCTACAGATGCAAATAAAAAGATAAAATAGATGATTAAACATACCAAAGCTCTTGGATGTCTCCGCAGACTAGTTTCTCAATATTTGTTGTTCCAAATTGAATTACGTAAAAATTCTCATGAAGCTTGGGACAAATTGAAAACATTGTGTGGTACTACAGATGAAGTAAGAGGCTATCAAATTCATAATGAACTGATGAACCTTGATCCTAAGAACTTTTACAACATCCAAGAC
>VDFB02254389.1:0-15455 GCA_007258455.2 Sequoia sempervirens
GTAAAAACAAACGCAGTGATTATTTTGCAATCCCATGGTTGAAATTGAAGAGAACAAAAATGTGGCCATCAGATATGCCAATATAAAAAAATCCTTAAATTCAGTAAAATTGCCCTAAAATGCAGTATTGATTGAGATTGTGGATTAGATAGCTGAAAGCAGAAGCAAGTCAACTTAATGCAAACTGAATTGTTTTATTGATTGTTTATCCCACGTGCCAAGATCAACGTACATTGTTCCTGTCTAGTTTAGAACTTGAAGACAAATGAAAGCAAGACGTTACAACGATTCTTATGCTTATTTGGGAGAGGCCTTTTCTAAGTTGTTTGAAGTTAGTGGCACCAGAAGATCCTCATAAGGAATCCGCTAGCTCCGAGGACCTTGGACCATAGAGACACTATACCTCTGTATTAGGTGTCCAGAAGAACCATAAAACAGAACTTTCGATAAAACATGGCGGCAGTTAGACTCAGGGATCAGAGTATTAAGATGTGATAGTTGGACAATACTCTAACCTTATAGAGTATAAAACTTCATTCCCTTGGATTTAATAGTCCAAAATGCCTACATTGTTGTGCATGCTTACAAAACTCTGTAGTCTAATTTGACTAGAGATTAAAATGTAACACATAATCAGAGTGCACGATGAAATATGTGGGACTGTGGGGTGTAAATCATTTCCAGTATTTACCTAGAGGATGATATCCAGTTCCTTAAAATTTTCAGCATGCAGAACTTGTAAGCTTGAAATTTATAGGAAGGCAGCGTTAGGCTTAACACTCAAGTTCCGATAAATGGGCGGCAGTGAAGAATCACCGAAAGTCTGAAACTTAAACTATTTAAAAATCTGAATTGGAAGGAATTGAAAAAAGTTTTAAGATGATAGCTTTAAGCCTGGTTTGTTTACGGCATGTTTAGTTAACAGACCTCACATTAGCTGTTTCATAGTCGCATCTTATAAAATATACTGCTCATTCTATATAAAAGAAAGAAATAATTCAAAATTTTGAAGATCAAGGAGGGTCTAATTTAAAATGGACTCTGGAACATGCACTCGTTATGACGCCTAAAATTTTGCATACCAGTTCATATTTTAGTGTATCACTAATTCTTACCTTTTCCAAACGTTGCAGCAAAGCAATCTTGAATTGGCGAACGCCTCTTCCACTCGAAGCGGGATCTAGGCGATGGGATTTGTCAAATGCGTACAATCTGCCTGCAATTAACAAGAATTAAAAGAATTATTTCGTGTAGCTGAAATTAGGATTAAGTATTCATTTCACCAAATACTTTACATCAACTACTTACACAGATATGCGACACGCGGACGCTCGGACTCTTTTTCACTGGCAACCTGCAGAATTGGTGCAATACTTGCAAGCGACGACGGTACAACTTCTGGGTCAAAGACCTAAGAAAATAAAGATTTTTTCTTAGAAATAAGACCTGTAAAAGTACACACACAGATACAAATATGCACATAGAGATACGTATTGATTGGAATGAACTTCTAAATTATCAAGGAACCAAAGGGAAGTATGTCACTCATCTAACATAGAAAGTACTAGCATACATCCTAAAAATGCCCATGAAATGTATGGCATAACTTATTTGGATAAAGAGAGATGTCCAAGTAAAGTACATGAATTGGAAATTCCTTAGTAAACAATATAGCAGTCAATCTACTGTTCTGATAAATTCGTTCAGAATTTTCTTACCTCTTCCTGTTGCATAATTGCTTGTGAAGCACTTGCAGCATCAAGAGGAAGGATATTATAAGGTGCATATATTTCCTTTTTCTCTTGAACGTCTTTGGCTGCTGCCATAATCTGGTTATTGTTTGTAAAACAAAATTAGCACCACTACCAAATTCATCACAAATATGAAATACTAAGAAAGTTCCACTTATGCTTAATGTTAGTCCTATATGCACTGCAATGATCAAATAACCTCAAATATCCACATCAAAAAATATTTTCTATAATCATTCTCTTGTAAAATTTACCTCAGGGGCAACTTCTTCTTTTGCAGTGTTTTTAACAGCACACAGCACTTCAAAAAGAACCCCAGCTGTTTCATAGGCCTTCTGAAGCTGAGCCCTGTCAAATTAAATACACATTAGCTTACTTTCAGTACATAGAATCACCACTTACAGTACCTCACATGAGAGGGGAAATTTTGTTTTAACGATAACAGTTAACAACTTAATTGGGCACTCATTGTACAAGATAAAAATTTGTAAATTAGAGAACCTGTCGGCCCGTTCAGCTCTATCAAGAGCTCTGACATAGTTTTTATGATATTCGCGGTAAAAACTCTCAATTTCTTCTACATCCTTCGAGAAAACTCTTGAAGCTAGTGTTCGTCCATTGTCCTGGTAGTTAAGACCCAAGAATTATATTTGATAGAAAACAAAATACAATTAAGAAAAGAATTAAAAATTTCCAATATTGCAGAAGAAACATATTTGATGGTTTGATATCTTTCAAATAGATTAACACCCTACTTCAAACTAGGACTTATGGATGAACTACTCGTTCTAGCCGCCATGGGTAAAAACAAATGCACTAATTATTTTGCAATCCCATGGTTGAAATTGAAGAGAACAAAAATGTGGCCATCAGATATGCCAATATAAAAAGATCCTTAAATTCAGTAAAATTGCCCTAAAATGCAGTATTGATTGAGATTGTGGATTAGATAGCTCAAAGCAGAAGCAAGTCAACTTAATGCAAACTGAATTGTTTTATTGATTGTTTATCCCACGTGCCAAGTTCAACGTACATTGTTCCTGTCTAGGTTAGAACTTGAAGACAATGAAAGCAAGACGTTACTACGATTCTTATGCTTATTTTGGGAGAGGCCTTTTGTAAGCTGTTTGAAGTTAGTGGTAGCAGAAGATCCTCATAAGGAATCCGCTAGCTCCGAGGACCTTAGACCATAGAGACACTGTACCTCTCTATTGGGTGTCCAGAAGAAACATTAAACAGAACTTTCGATAAAACATGGTGGCAGTTAGACTCAGGGATCAGAGTATTAAGATGTGATACTTGGACAATACTCTAACCATAAAGAGTATAAAACTTCATTCCCTTGGGTTTTAATAGTCCAAAATGCCTACATTGTTGTGCATGCTTGCAAAACTCCGTAGTCTAATTTGAAAAGAGATTAAAATGTAACACATGGTCAGAGTGCACGATGAAATATGTGGGACTGTGGGGTGTAAATCATTTCCAGCATTTACCTAGAGGATGATATCCAGTTCCTTAAAATTTTCAGCATGCAGGACTTGTAAGCTTGAAATTAATAGGAAGGCAGCGCTAGGCTTAACACTCAAGTTCTGGTAAATGGGCGGCAGTGAAGAACCACCGAAAGTCTGAAACTTAAACTATTTAAAAATGTGAATTGGAAGGAGTTGAATAAAGTTTTAAGATGGTAGCTTTGAGCTTGGTTTCTTTACGGCATGTTTAGTTAACAGACCTCGCATTAGCTGTTTCATATTCGCATCTCATAAAATATATTGCTCATTCTATATAAAAGAAAGCAATAATTCAAAAAATTTGAAGATCAAGGAGGGTATGATTTAAAATGGACTCTGAAACATGCACTCGTTATGACGCCTAACATTTTGCATACCCAGTTCAGATTTTAGAGAACCACTAATTCTTACCTTATCCAAACGGTTCACCAAGGCAGTCTTGAATTGGCGAACGCCTCTTCCGCTCGAAGTGGGATCCAGGCGATGGGATTTCTCGCATGCGTAAAATCTGCCTGCAATTAACAAAAATTAAAAGAATTATTTGGCGTAGCTGAAATTAGGATAAGTATTCATTACACCAAATAGTTCACAACTACTACTTACACAGATATGCGACACGTGGACGCTCGGACTCTATTTCACTGGCAACCTGCAGAATTGATGCAATATTTGCAAGCGACGACGGTACAACTTCTGTGTCAAATACTTCTGAAGTAAATGTTCTTGAGTTGTTGCTTGGATTGCGCAATTCACGTTTCGAAATCTCTGAACTCTCCATTTAAACCCCTGCAACGGATAGCCTAAATATTTACTAAATTTGAGAATCTTTACGACGCTTTTTCTGCGATCAGAAAATTATTTACAATATATAAAGTACAGTGGTACAGATGGTTAATTAATATAATGAGCTCGAACCTCGCTGGCTCCATCGTATAAAATCTTGAAACCAAGCATTTGACACACTGGGTTTTTGAAAATTTTGGTTGAATTTGAGAGATTTTTACACATTCTTTACAAGATCTGAAAATAGCATTTCGAAAGCCTCGAGTAAATTTAAGAGATTTCTATGCTAATTTAACAGGACCTTGAAGGAAGTGTTGCATATCAACGCGCATTTCAAAGAATTCAGTTGCATTGCAAGAATTTGAACTAAATTTGAAAACATTTCAAATATCTCTAGAAAAAGAAGAAAACAAATAAGCGAAAGTGCATTTAAAAAGAATCATACAAAGAAGGCTCAAAAATGTTTTCTGCACACACTAAAGAGAATTTCTTCAACTTTTAAAGACTTTTACTTAAGTTTATCAAGAATATTTTTCACTAAATTCTATGTTCGTGTCTGAAGCCATGGCTCCGTAGGATCTCTGGAAATTAACCAGCAAAGTCTTGGAAAGTTTAATGTGCAAGGTTTTATAATAAAACTACGGTCAACAGGATAACAAGTTCAAAAATTATTCACTGCCTAATCGAAAGATAAAAGAAAACGACAGGAATTCAAGGAAGCATAGATATTTTTGAGTTTCCTGGTGAATCTTTGGCTGATTTTTTCCAGTATATCTTGAAGCTCTTACAATTGTTTATAATTTTTTCAATGAATTTCTTTTAAGACCATAATCTTCTTAAGCTACAACTAACGATTTCTAAAAGAAAATAAATATTGTTTCTTAAAATAAATAAAAATAAAGACAAAGATCACCCTCTCTGTGAAGCAAGCATTTGTTTATGTTTCTTTACACGCTTACCAGCTTAAAAATACTACAGAAGCATTAAAGACCTGTATTGCAAAGAAATCATAAGTATTGATATTTCAGACCTGAACATACTACCGCGATCAAGAAGAGTAGATGCAACTTTAAGAAAAAGAATACAGCCGAGCTGCTGATGTTAAAAAATGGAAAAAAATGAGAGAGAGTAGTCTATGATTAAGCTTACCCTTGCAAGGAAGATTTTAAAGAAAGAAAATGCAAAACAAAAGAATATCAAAAAATAATGACGAAAGATGCAAAGAAACGAAGTAACCTGTGGTTGGTAAATCTAATCCAACCCAAGCAAAAGTCTTAGGCTGTCACTCACGGAAGGCTTGTGTTATTTGCACAGAAATAGTATTGCAGAGGTAAAGTAGCGATATAGAATTGAATGTGAGTTTCGATCCCGCGCCCTCTTCCTGTGTAATTGTGATTGTGAGCCAAATATGGAATGCAGAAGGAGCACGTTGCGCATGACAAGTCGGGCGTCCACCACCTCTCCTTATATTAAGCAACACGGTCACATGGTTTAAAAACTCCAATGCCTTGGGAATGGAATATTTAAACCTTTGCCAGCTTAGTTTGTTAGTGTCGTTGGGAATCATCGCTCCTTCTAAGGGAGTTATAACATTACATCGGCCTAAATTTGAAGGCCAACTTTGAAAAGATAACCTTCAAATTTACGTCCTAAAATTTTTAGATAAAAAGAAATAAGACAAAAGTTAAAGGTGAGATTACCTAATATTGACACTGCATTGAGTGACGTTGTAGTTACAACTAATATATATATATTAAATATTAATATAAATAAAATATGTAGAGAGTTATCATTTTTTTTTTCATCAAATCTCTTTTATTTGATTTTTTTGTTTCATCAAATCTTTTTTATTTGATTTTTTTGCTTTGAGATTACCGTTGCTTATTTATCTTCTCAAAAATAATATTAAAATATATTTAAAATAATATTTAAGTTATTGAAAATATTTAAAAAAATTAAAAAAGTAGAATCTCAAACAAAATTGACAACTTTCATTAAAAGAAACTGTTTTTTAAATTCATTTTAAGAAGTTAACAATAATGACTATTTTTTTTTCAAAAGATAAGAAGATAAGAATGATATCTCTATTCTATAGTACATGTCATTTGAATGTTAATTTCTAGTGAAGAGATTTTCTTACACATTGCTTTTTGATGGATGTCGTCGGTGTAATAACTTATGTGAGACCTTAGGTGAACTGTTCATTTTAAAACAAGAGCTGCAGGGCAGCGAAGTTCCTGCCAACAAGTTCTAGAATTGTTAGTAATAATGTTGATAAAACCAATGAATAATAGGTACATAAAAAGCAAGTTTTCCTGTTTATCAGTTGACATATATAACATGTAATGTATGTATAATCTCAGAATTGTTTGAACATAAGTTTGTTGAATATCTCAAAAGGTACTTATGTTATTTGAAATATACATTTGAAAGTTTGGAACAAATGTTTTGGAGCATAGAAAACACTATGAAAAAGAATGCCCAACTTGCAAAGAATGCACAAACATGTTATCAATGCTTATACTATTGAAGTTAATTAAATGAAGTTTACATAAGAAGCAATATGCAGAAAATGGGAGAATATTAAACAAAGAAATTATAGAAGTAGAAGATAAGCATACTCTTGACAGGCTTTATATGTCTCCACACAGACCATAATGTCTGTAGTTTCTAACTTCAAATGGATGTGAGAGAATGTTGAAAACTGCAGAAGAGAGATGCAAGAAGATAATACAGGAAAAAATCTAGTAGACAGATGAAATATTTTAATGAGAGCCCTTAGCATAAATCTGCATCCATGAGTGCTTCTAACACCTGCTATAAATTTAGGAAAGAATTTATTATATAATAAAATACTTCTGCAATAAATTCCAATTCACAAATAAGGCTTGCAACAGAAGAAAGTACCTTTGATTTTATATTGCTTCTTTTCTATTTCACAACATAGGCAGGAGCTGCATCCAAGATAAAATTTCATCTGAGAAGTCTTTGAATGGGAAAAAAACCATTTTCCACGTTGCTTCATTGTATGTATGAAAATGTACAAGACATATGAGAAAGATTTGGAGATGGTGAGACATCTAACGATGCATTGTGCAATAACTTGAATGTACAAGTAAGATAATGCCTAATTTATTCAAAGTTTGTTCATCACGTTAAAAATAGGAGTTAAATAAAAAAATGTGTGTGTAGATACATTCGTAATTTCTATATACATATACATTTATGCTTGGGTGGAAATATGCAAATAGATACATATATGTGTGGTAAACACATGCACACACACGAAATTTAAGTTTGCAGAGATCTTGTAAATTCTAGAGGACCAGTCACCAATACAAGTGAAGGTTATTTGTGGCCAACTTATTTATTTTATAACATATCTTTCATGTATATATAAGTTCCAATTAATTTAGTGTATATATAAGGAAGTTCTGATGACATTTTTTGCACATAAGTCTTTGATTTGTTGTAAAAAATAATGAAAATGCTTTCTACCAGAGAGAATGGATAAAAACATCACAAAAATTATCATTAGCAAACTTATTAAAGCCACTAGGAGCATAGCACCGATCAATTTATAGTTTTTAATAGACATGTGGTACTGTTCTATGCAGGTATGCAATGTTGAAGAATAAATCAAGAAAAAATAGTAGATTTGAACATGAATGATTGGAAATATATTACACAAAGTTCTTTTTAAACATATGATATAAAGTTATAAACATTCCAATTGTTAGTAATTGATAAGAAAAGCAATTTAAAAAATAAATCACCACTCAAATGCAAACAAAGTTGGCTTGAACATATATTTACAAGGTAGAGGTAGCAAAAATGGCAGTGTTTGATAACCATGACATGAACACCTAAAAATGACCTAGGCCTGCAAGCTTCATTTTTACCACTTTCGTCCTAGCATAATTAAGCTATTTAATTATGTCCTTGGTCCACATTCGACTATTGATTAAATAATTCATAATTATTTAATTAATTCATGTCATTTGTTTCTCCTTGATTATTAAATAAATAAATATTATTTATTTATTTAATACATCACTAATTATCTAAAGTCTTCCTTTGATTAAATAAATTTCATAATTTATTTAATTTCCCTTGATCATTTATGTCTTCTTGATTAATTAAATAAATTTTATTTATTTAATTACATCATAATTAAGTCTACCTTCTTCTAAAAATTAATAAATTCTTATTTATTTAATTACATCCATCCCTATAATTAAATAATTTATTTAATTATTTAATTATTCATTAGCTTTTTCTCACATTAAAATTAAATAAATTTGATTTATTTAATTTAGCCATTCTCTCGAATTTTGAATTAAAATCATTATTTAATTTCAAAATAATTCTTTTATCACATTCCTCCATAATTAAATAATATCTTTATTATTTAATTACTTACTGGTTACCTGGAGTAAATAAATTTTATTATTTAATTTCTCCAGCAACCTCTTTGTCCGTGCCAGCCTTATCTTCCAATTTAATTCTTGACTTTTGACTTCTTATTTAATTTTGACCGTTGATTGAATTATTTCATAATTCAATCTCCACCCTTCATTCTTACCTGTTGCCCTAATTTTGACCTAACCCTAATGCACATATCAACATTCAATCTTAAGCATTGATCTTAGGTTTCCTGTCATCTTTTCATCCTGGCCACACATTCAAAATTGCAATTTTTATAAAAGGGCAATTTTGACCTCATTTGAAGATCTCTCAGTCTTTAGCTCATTTTGACTTCTTGCACTCTTAGTCTATGTCAACTTGCTGTCAACTTAGGGTCATAGTCATTTTAGCTCATTGTAGGGTTATTGTTATTTTCTGCAAATCCTTCAACACTTGCATAGGGCTTAGTCTTTAGTCATAGTTGCTCACATAAATCTGAGGGCATTTTTATTTATCTGCAAGCTAGGAGGTATAACAGAGGTTAATCATGGAAGGTGGAGACATAGGGTAACATTATCCCTTTTGTCTTCACTTCACTTCCTTTGTACTTTGTTATTTTCATAGGAATTTTATTGTTATTGTGCTAACCCCACTTAATAATAATTTAGGATTTTCCCTTGATTACATTGGTGAACCCGACGTTGTTATTTCGGCTTTTTGTACATTTTTTTTGTTGTTTTCTGTTGTTTTGCAGGTACAGGTACGGATCGCCGCAACATTTTTAAAAACAGTGTGACGCATCATATGCGTCGTGACACACACGCGAACCTTAGAGCCGCAATCGATCTGTCGCAACGCAACTGACTAACAGAACGACGCATCCGTGATTCCTGAGCCACATTCGAATCCCCAAAAGCCGCATTTGTAATTCGCGACGCATCTGTCTGGTATAACATCTTTCTTTCCAGTTTGAGGGGTTTTATTTTGAATTTCAGGTTGTCCAATCTTATGTTTTTTGCATTCTGTCTTTATTCCTGCATGTTCAATAAGATTAGGTTTTCTGTCACTAATCCTTTTTGGTAGTGGTTTTCTGTTTTGGGTAGGGTTTTTTGTTGTTCTGTTGTTTTGCAAGATCGCCGCAAACGTCGCAACGCATCTGATGACATAAACGACGCAACTGCCATGACAAGCCACAACTGACAATTCCAGAGCCGCATATGACATTTCGAGACGCATTCGCAGAACTGAACGACGCATCTGACAAACCGAGCCGCATCTATCTGGTAATACTGTGCCGCATTTGTCTGGTAAACTTTTCTGTCAGTTTTTAGGTTTTAATTATCGAATTTCAGGTCTTTTTCTGTGATGGCTATTCCTGTATGTTAACCAGATTAGACATTTTGTGTTACTAATAGTTTCTTGTAGCGTGTGGCGATCCTTTTTCGTGTGTCCAAGACCATCACATACAAGACTACTAACTCAATGTTTGCAGATTCGCATGTCAAAGAAGGAGATAACAAACAGTGTGCTTGTTTATTTCTAGATTAGCAAACTTTGAATTTGGTGCTTTTAAAAAGAATCATGTCTTTCATGCTTGAGTGTGCTTGTGGAGTGGTAGGTGAGTATGCTCTCACTTGGTGAAAACCTTGTGATCAGAAAACCAGACCCATTCTTTTTTGTTAATTTACCCTTCACGATTCGGTATATCGAAGTATCCTCTCCCCTTGCGCATTTGTGCAATCCTGGGTGTAAGAGAAACGGTTACTGACTCTAGAACTTGGGCCTGTTCTGGTGGGAAAAAGTACTCACCCCAGGACGACTCAGACCGGTAGCACCCTGACACCGAGGGACTTCCAGCCGGTATATAAAAGTGGGTTCTTGGAGAAAGCCCAAGAATCCTGGCGATGGTTTCGGCCGAGATGGATCCGAAGGGGACTCTGCGCCCGCTGGATCCGCATACGAAGCGGAATGCCGAATTAAACACCTCTTGTCTTAGTGTCCAACGTTCTATTGGCGTTGCTTGATATAGTGCGGTCACGATATCATGCGAAGATTACTCACCTGATCCCTTAGTGAGATAGCGATTCTTGGGATGTCACTACCCAATGAATCCGGGAATTTGGTGTGCTTTCGAATGGCGTTAATGGAGGCCAATGCCGCAGATTCGCTATCGCTCGAGAAGAAGGTGTTCATCACTTGATAGAATTTATAGCGGTGGGCTATATCAAGTATACAAACCAAGGCCTGAGTGGCCTTCCTAGGATTAATGCTTATCTCATGGTGTGTTGGTTATCCTTAAAGCGGCGTGTTTCAAGTGCGTTACGGTTTTGTCGGTCCAAACAAAAAAGTCATCAAGCGGATCAAAGCTTCCACCAACATACCACGCGAAAATCACTTTGGTAAAGCTGTCACATCTGACCGAGCCTTGGGACGATACGAAGCATAAGCTGCTTTCACGATAAACGCGTCACGGAAACTTTAAACAAGCATCACGGCTATGCGTCGCGGCGCATCTGGTAACAGAAAACCGCGCTCTACATTTAAGCCAGGGCATATGGCGGTCGAGCGCCAAGTGAAAAACTGAACCGCAGTTGCTTAACCGCGACGCAATTGCCAAACTGAGACGCATCTGCCTGTCAAAATTTTTCAATTACACAGTCAAAACCAGAGACCTCCAAACTGTCAATCATTTGTCAAATTCCGTCATCAGAAGGATTCTGCCAGAACCCAATTTGAAATTGCTCAAAGTTTGTCCCTTAGCTTGCATTGATCACCTTAGGTTTCATACCTCACCCCATTTAGTATCATACATTTAACATTACGTATCCCTAGGCTCATATCTTGCATACTTAGGAGTAGGCAAATCTTAAACACCCCTTGGCAAAGTCATTGTTTTCGAAATTAGACCCTTTTGGACCAAGTTATCAAACATCCTTTTAGTCATTGTCCTCCTTTGTGAGATCTCTTCCAACTCAAAAGTCTAGTTAGGAAGCCTCATTAGTCATCTTGTCACCTTGTCATTAACAACAAAGTCCTCTAGCAGTCCACATCGAAAACAAAGTTCAAGCTTAGAAGTGCTTAGATAGCCTCATTTTACATTGCATCCACATTGCATACCTTATTCACAAAAATCCAAAAAAAAATAGTGGTCATTTTAGTCGTCAATTTGAACCTTAGATTTCACCTAGTGTCATACTTGCATTTAGTGGACATCCCCTTTGAGCAAGCTCATTTATGGTCGAAACCAGACTTCAAAAGCAAAAAAGACAAATGGAAAACTTCATGCCAGATCCCAACAGTCCTCCACATGACTCAAACTGGACCGCGAATGATCCCTTTACCAATCTAGACAATCAACCTCTAGTGACAACACAATCCTTACCTAACAACTCATTCGAGCGCTACATGCAAAGAGATGAAAATGGTCAACTCCTTCAAGAACACATAGAAGCATTGACACAAGACCCAGAGGCCTACCAGTTGGCTGAAACAATAGCACGTCACGATAGGGACAGATTCGTAGCTATGCTCTTGAGTGAAGGAGCTAGGTTACCACCAGGATTTGACATTAACACATTACATGATCCTAATGCCAACAATGTTCACAACATCTCACACAGTGGTCAAGTTCTAAATACTACAAGCAACATCCCTTTTGACACAACGACATTGCATACCACATCCAACATCCCAAACATCTCCAATACAATAAACGCTACATCTATTGGGGGATCACAATCATCCACAACATCCACAACACTACCCCAATTAAATACAACCACTCTTGGTTCCGTGACATCATCGGCAAATCATTCCAATCCTCCTGTCATCACAACAACAAATACCACAGGGGCATCATCAAGTCATCACAACTCCCCCTTGACAACTACATCTACTACCATGAACACAACTTCAACAAAAGCATTCAGTAGTAGTTCACAACATCCTTTGGGAGGAGCCACAGGACGTATCTTTATACAAGGACAACAACAAAACGTTAACACGACAACATAGTCAAACGTCACTACCTCCCAAGGTACAACTGCTAATGTGCCCCTTGTGCAAAATCAGCAATTCACACAAAGTGGCCAACTAACTCAACCCATGACATCGTTAGTACATCATAACATTCATGGTCACAACATCCCCCAAATAACGACACGCATAGCTGGGGGACACATTCCAACATACTCATCCAACGTTCACACTCATCAACATGCGCCTAATCACAACTTTCAATACCAACAACACACATCATATGTACCACAACAACCCATACTGCCACAACACACCTATACTCACGCAAGAACACATGGTGTACCAGGCAATCCAACGTATGGACATGTAAATGACCCCACCATAGATGAACTCAAAGCAACAGTGCGGGATATGGCGAAGAAAATGCAAAACATGCTCGTTACAGGCGGGAAATCCGAAATATCATATGACTTGGACGTATACCCATTCGACACAAACTTACGTATGCCCGCATTTCCGCCAGGATATGTGTCCCCCAACTTCACTAAATACAAATGCAAAACAAATCCCATTGAACATCTTCGTGAATTTGCAACTAACTGTATGGATATCGCCTATGAACCCACATACCTGATGAGACTCTTTTCCAAAAGTTTGGCGGGTCAAGCCCTTGAATGGTTTTCAACGCAAAAAGATATCCAATCATGGGATGAGCTCAAAAGAAGGTTCCTAAAAAATTACGCATACAATATTGACATGGACACCTCTATCACTAGCTTGTGCAATCTCACACAAGAAGAGTCGGGTGAGACATTTATCCCGTTCTTCCAAAAATGGAGAAGCCTCGCTAGTCGATGTCACATTGACATTCCTGAAAGGGAAAAGGTCGACATGTTTGTCCAAACACTTCTAGGGCCCCTCAAATTCGCATTGCAAATACATTGTTGCACAACCTTCACAGAATTAGTGGAAAAGGGGGTCCAAATTGAGAAAGCCCTTATCGCAAAGGGAGAACTGAAGTATGGCTCCAAAAATACAAACACCAACACACCCGCTGACAAAAACAAATATTGGGTCAAGAATAAACATGTCACAAACGATGGTGTTGTAGACGCCAAGACTGCAAGTCCCGTATTGGCTCTGAAAGGGGTACAACAACAAAATAGACCAACAACGACATCGACACCTCCCCCCAATACTCCTTCGAACAAGTCAAAATGGTCAAAACCGTCAAGGACAATATCGTCAACCAAGACAATTCCCTAGGGGTCGCACATACACCAATTTAGGTGAACCCATTGCAGACGTCCTCAAGAAATGCATTCAACATGGGGTCATCACACTTCCGGAAATAAAACCTTATGACCCCGGACAATTCAAACCAGCATGGTGGGATGACAACGCAATTTGCGAATACCATCGGGTCAAAGGGCATACAACCTCCAACTGTAGACAACTGAAAAACGTAATTCAAGACCTTATTGACAATCACACTATCGAAGTAGGTGGATCGCAATTCAATTCCAACTCGGATCATACTATACACAAGAATCCACTGCAGGATCATGGTCCCCATAATGCTTCCACTTCAGCTAACTTCACCCGAGCCAAGTACGATTACTCTGGGGGACCAATAATAAATAATGTTAGAACAGACGAGGAATACATCCACACCATCACGATCAAGAGAGCACCACAGTGCAATGCTACTACGCGAAGTGGCAAGGTCACTATACCCGATCCGCCTCCCCCTAGACAAGCCAAGATTATTATAGGAGGCCCATCTGCTAAGCAATCACAACCAGCTCCATCAGCTAAACAACCAAAACCTGTCTCAACCCCACAACCGGGAAAACCGAAAAGTCAGTTCAATCTCATTGACCAACTAGGAAAGACTCCTGCGCAAATATCTATCCTTGAGCTGCTTCGCATTTCTCCCGCACACAAAGAAATCCTGGATAAAACTCTCTTAGAGTCGTCGGTCCCAAAGGACATCGATGTCAATCAGTTTGAAACTATGGTGGGATATCTCACCACGCCACACCATGTCACCTTCTCAGATCAGGATTACTCATCATCAAAAACCAATCACAATGATGCGTTACACATAGAAGTTTTTGTTCACAAGCACAAGGTTAGATGGGTTTTAATAGATGGCGGAGCAGGGTTGAATATATGCTCCCTTAAACTGGTTAAGGCTCTTGGATTCTCTGATGCATGCGTAGACCCAACAAAAAGCATAGTGATCAAAGCATATGATGACGAAGAACGCTCTTCGCGAGGTGTTATCTCTCTCCCTATCAGAGTGGGACCACTCATTGTCGACACAACTTGCCAGGTCCTAGATTTGGAACTACCATATAACATTTTACTTGGCCGTCCATGGATCCACGCTTTGAAAGCCGTTCCGTCAACATACCACCAATGCCTCAAGTTCCCTTTTGACGGTATAGAAATCACCATATACGGAGACCCCGACCCTTTCCAATATTGTACCAATTTAAGGGGTGTCTCTGAAAACCAAGTACCTATTAACCGAGAAGCACCTGGCTCCTCGTCCAAATACATTGACCCTTCCATGCTCAGGTCATCTTCCACATCCACTCCATCCACGTCTTCTGACATATCACAACCCTCCACCAACCCTAAGCCCGAATCAACTGATAAAATCCAAGACCTCGGCTGCGGAGAGTTCAAACTAAATACAGCATACAGCATAACTACAATACCTACTCCTCCAAAGATATATGGTCGACCATGTTTCAGAATGGAACCGCAAGAAACATTCAAAGTTCCACCGAATACAGTCTTCATCAAGTGGGGAGACATGAGTGATGAAGATCTTACCGACATCACAGGATGGATCTACAAGGACACAGTCTCACTACCTCCACTACCAGTCCAGAAATATGGCAAGGGTTACAATATCATGAAGGCTAAAGGCTACGATGGTACTAGTGGCCTTGGCAAAAATAAAACTGGTCGAAGAGAACCCATAGAAACTTTCCAAATTCTGAAGTATCTTGGA